>JAOQIF010000745.1:0-43764 GCA_026260285.1 Colletotrichum sansevieriae | reverse complement strand
CACAAAAAACCACAGCGCCAAATCCTTGGCCCCCCCCCCCCAAAAAAAAAAAAAAAAAAAAAAAAAAGGCCCCCGCGCAAGACTCCGATGTTGTCTCGAACGATAGAACACAGACAAGAATCTCATGACTCCAATTAGCCTTGTTTTGACCCGGCGGCACCCTCCAGATAAGCCATCGGTTTTCATTAGTGGGGGCCAATCACGTCTTCCACCTCTGAGACGTTGCGCTTGATACTGGCACACTATGCAGACTCGCAGAGACATTGTCAGGAGGATCGTTTAATCCGCCGCCTGCCGCTATCGAGAGCGTGCGAGAGAGTGCCTGTCCTGCTGGTCCATGCCAATCCACTCATACCCGGTTCTTTTGTGGGTTGATGCGACTGACGGTCTGACTTCACATCTTCCCAAGACGCGCAGCGGTTCGACGTGGGATGCAGAGGAAATGATGCGAAGGCGAACCCACCAACTAATCAGCCAAGTATGCGCGTGGCGCAGGCTACGCGGGCTCAGCGCCCGCACGCCAATGTGTTACTTCGCCCAGGTGGGATACAACTGTTGACTCTGCAAAGACGCAAGTCGGAATCATGTTTATCGTCATGCAAGTATAGACAGAGTCTTGATCGAGCACAATTCGTGGTTGATTTGGCGCTGTGCAGAGGGACTGTATACGACGACGCTAGTGCCCTGCCAGGTCCAACTTGAAAGATTTGAAGGCGGGAGGCCCGGACAGGGCGTGGGCGGCGAACGACAACAGAGTTTGGTCGAGTTGCGAGGCTACTGTAAGGTTCTAACCAGCTACCGACACAGTACTTCGCACAGTAGCACAACACCCTAACGTCGTTCGGCACCTTTGAAGCAGGAACAAGCTCTCTTGCTCGACAAAAGAATCCACAAAGCTCGTCACTTGTCATTTCTTACGCGTCGCCCGCATGAGCAACGGGCCATTTCGACACAGCATCAGCCGTGGGCAGAGATCAAGACCAAGTACAATCTCCCGCTCAGAGATATGGAACGGGTTGCATACAACCGAAAAACATGTTGCCAACATGTGCGGGTCTACTCGTGTAGTATGGGGCAAGAATCTCAATTAAGCCTTTGTGCAAACCGAGTTGTTTACCAGATCGTGGGCGCAAAGAGTGTCAATTGGGTTTCGTCGTATATCAGAATGTCATTTGATGATCCCGTAATCCGTATCTCACAGGTGGCTACCTCACTTTAGCGGGCATGTTTCTTGCGGGGAGTTGTTTGCCACGGTGCCAGCAGTCTCTCAGACATCAGCGAGACATGAACCCTATGAATAGGGTCACTGATATGAGATGCCACGACGCAACTTCGGGGTGCCGCCATGGCTGGCATAACATAGTACGGGGCCTGCCACAGCTTCTGGCACGGGCCATGCGGGAGAGCAGGGACCAGGCCTACCCGCCCGCACAGAGACTGGGGAAGGGGTGGGTCTGAAGGGCCCCGTTGGCGCGAGCGTTCGGAACAGCCCATCCGAATCCGTGTTGACCACTTGCTTTGGCAATTGATCTAGAAAATTCTCTTGCAAATCGATCATCAAAGATGGCAAGTCCGGGATTTTCCAGCCCTGGCATACGAAGTTGCAGTGCAGAGAATGAGCAATCTTCTCATGCTGGAGAGTTTTCGAGGTTGCTCACCCATAGTCTGTGACGCTCATCCTCGGCACTAATCTTGAACCAAAACCAACTGGTGCGATTTCTTGCCAATCAATCCGGCAAGCAAATTATAGCGTCCGCCAGTGTTCGCAGCGAAACCATTACCAGTTGCTTGGAATTCTCCAGAACACTCGCAGGGCCTTGTCAAGCCCTCGAAAGATGATGTTACCATTTACGGGTTGAGCTGAGAGGTTTCGATGCACTTGATTGTGTTCTATTGGACAACAGTTGATATTCGGTTCTTCCAGCTTGATTGCGAGCGCCAGCACTAATCTTTCTGGGCGCTCCAGGGATGGTAAGCCTCTTTTGTGCGGGCGCATCCAGGGGCCATCACGGCGACAGCCGAAGGTTGTACGATCGAGCAACTTCAAAAGGCACGATGGGTTTCGCGATGCAGCTTCTCTTCTTCGTTTGTCGGATGTAGCTGTGCATTCGACAGTCGATAACTGCGGTCACAGCGGACTTAGCCATGTATCTTGTGTTCTGGCGCAAATTTTCTCTGCCCGTCAATCTTCCACTGAAGTCCGAATTCACTCAGCCCCCTACACCCCTAGAAGCCTTTGATGGAAGGTAAAACCTTTCCTCTCAGCACTGGGGGAAAAAAAAACCGTCAGCGAGAACAAGAGACCAAATCAAGCTCGTTCTGGTTCGATCTCTGCTGCCATGTAGGCGAGATCGCGGCCCCTATCTCTGCCTCCCATGTCGAGGCCAGGTCAGGCTTACTGCCGCTTACAGCCATGGACCCCTCTGTTGCCCCAAGCGCCCCCACGCTCTCTCACCTTGGCCATTTCATTCTCTTTTCTTTCTCGCAGCTCCCAGCCAGTGGCCTGTTCAATTTACCCCTTCGTACGTCACGGTCCCGGGGCTGCAGTGTAACGCCAGAGCTACGAGTTGTGGAAGAAATTGGCCGACTGGCGCGCGGAACAGGCCAGGCAAAAAGTCAGTGGCCTGGGAGCCCTAGTCCAGTGCGCCTTAGCTGTTAGCCCTTTCATGAAGGAACTGTCTCACGAAATTCGGCCGCGTCTACTGCGCAACTTACGGGAAGCATAGACTCGGAGAACCGACAGTGACGAGACTGCAACTTCGTGTCTGCTTCGGGCAATGGCTCACGTTGGGGTCGAGGTCTCTTTCTGAAATAGATAGATGACTGTGAGATGGATCAGCTCGGCAAGGCCAAGGCATTGGCCCACCGGAAAACCAAATATTGACATCTAGGTACCTATGGAAGTTGAGCGTGCGTTCTGCTGTTGTGACCCTCCACTTGGAAGGCGAGATTCAGCAAGGTGTGAGCGCTGCTGACTTTCGAATCAGTAATCCCCTAATCGAAAGAATTCCCCAAGTGGGAAACCCCACAGGCATTATCACCCAGTTGATATCAGTCGCAAGTGGACGAGGCCTCTGAACAACAACAAATGCAGCAACGGGAAGTGACGGCGGGGAAGCAGGGAGGCAGGCAGATAGGCGTGTCTGGGCCACGCCGATGAACCTCTCTCTGTTTGCACGGCTGCCTTTCTCATCGGCCATAGCCGCTATCGTGCCTCAGCCTTGCTGTCGGCCCTCTGAGCTTCCTCATTTCTACATGGTTGATGTTGTTGCTCCACACAGGTTTCGGTGGACCAACGTGGAATAAAAATGGAACTCAGGCGATTGGGGTTGGTCCGTCATTATCCTCCATGTACGCCGAACCGATGGGATTTGGCCAAGAGCTACGGCTTGCAGATGATCCCAAATGCCTCCTGTCTTGCCTTGTCTCTTTTTTGTGCGTTGTCTCGAGACTTGGATTTCTAGTGCCTCACAAGGCTGGTTAAGGATGGTTTGGCCCGTCCAAAGACCGGGGATGCCAGGCCTCATTTGCAGTCGGGGTCTAAGCAACCAAACACCTCTCCGCTTTTCTGGTGGTTCCCCCGACAGTCACATTCTGGCACGGCGAGACATTTCAAGACAAGAACGGAGTCACGCTCGCGTACGGCTGACGAGGCACGATACGTCGGTGGGCAGCATACAATGGGAAAACTCAAGAGCGTGCTGGCCCTTGGTTGTGTCACTTCGTCTTCGCTCTTCCCCGCATTCCGAGCGAAATTGGTAAAGGCGTTTGCCCCACAGCCTGCATCCAACAAGCTTGCTTTTTCCACCTTGTTTTCCTCCGCCTCGACGTCTGTTTCCTCATCCCGGCTTCACCTCACATAAGCCGAGGGTAGACAGCCGCGATTCCTGGACTTTTTCTTGCGCCCATTCCAACGCTGGATCGGACCATGGTGCTACGAGACGTACAAGCTCAATTCAGGTTCGCATTCCCACCACCCCGGTTTGTATGGTTTCTCTCGAACCAGGGGCAAAAAGACCGATCGATAAAGCATCGACACGAAAGGAACATCCTCCATGAATAGCATCACCTCGGGCGTAAGCGCCTCAAAATCTGAGGCTCGTCAGCTACCGATTTCAGGGGCATGGACACGCTCTTCCTCTCCTCTTTCCGATCCCATGTCACCCCAGCCCGGCAGGGGCCCGTCAGGGGAGGGCTGCAGTTACGGCTGCATCGGCGATGTTGGCTTCCTCCAGCGCCTGGTCCGGTGAGGACGACCGGGGTCTGAACAGACCGAATTGGGCGACCTGCGTATGCGAGCATATCAGGGCCATGGCGCCGCGAGGTTGCGTTTCTTATTGACGGCGGTTGCTTGCCGTGTCCTGCCTCAACTATGACCTTATCGAAACCCGGGAAGATGTCGGCGTCGCGGTCGAGACAGCTTGAAATCTGGCCAGAAATCAACGCCGCTGCGTTCAAATCCCGAGATGCCGTTCTCTGCGCTGCTTGCAGAGTAAACCGCCGCAAGTCCCTGAGGGGATAGAACGGCAGCGTCAGATGCTAGTGCCCGACGAGTAGGAGGTGTCCCAACGAGCCAGGATGCCAAGCCACGCGTACTTTACTGCCCGTTGTAAGGGGAGTAATATACGCCGTCCGAAAGGACGTGAGCGGCATCATGGCAAAAACACAAACTGTGAGACTATGGCGTGTAAGAGAGAAGGCTAGGCTCACGTCGAAAGACGCTAATCAAGCAGTGTGATCGACGTCCAGCAAGGTATACCCCTCGGCTTACGAACATGCATTTGAGCCAGATTCCGCACGGCAGGAGCAGTGTGCGAGATTTGTAGTCTGAGTGGCTAAGTGCGGCGCCTGTCAATGCACCTCGCAGCCAAAGTCCCCAAAATTGACCTCTAAACAACACGAGCGAGCGACTTGGAGTCTTGCCTGCTTTCGAACGAGACAACTTCAAATCCCTATCGGGGTTGGGATACAAGCAACGAACCTAGCACCCTTGAAAGCGGCGACCACAGGTCACCATGCCAATTCGCACAGCTGACGGTTCGACAAGTCCTAGGCTACTTTCGTTCACCCACTACCAGTTGGCCATCTGGATGATATGCACGTCTGTTGCACGAGTTGCCTGCCCGTTCGCCGACGAGACGGAGTAAGGTTTTTGGTTCCAGGGGGCAAATAGCAAATGTATAGACCCTGATCCCGCCAATGTCCAGAGCCTGCCGATAATCGCATCAGCTGCTTCAATGGAGAACGGTCATGAGGGTAGCGCGTTATCAGGAACTGCCTCTGATGGACGACACCCTCTCGCGGGTCATACCTCCTCTCTGACTTTGCCTCTTGCAAGACAGTCGCCTCTCTACTACATGGTACGACAAAAGAGCTGGCAGTAGTCGACACATACTCTGCAACGGCCACTGGTATGGAAGCTAGGCCTGTGGGTTATTACTACTGCAGCCATAAGTAATCTCTAGCTCGACATTCCACATTCCAGAGTGCCGCGCCACCAGACGACATGAACTAGCGGGCTGAGACCGTTGTGTGTTGGAATGCACACGCACGCGCTCACCCACCTTGGCCGCCGTTGGCCTCGTAAGTCTCAGCTTTCTTTTCCGCAGTGTGTTTTCTCCTACATTCTCTAACGTTGAGCGTGGCAAAAGGGTTCGATTGCTTCTCATCCAGGGGGGAGTGAATTGGTATTCACTCCCCCTCCAAATTCCGCTTCCTTTATTCAGCTGACGGGTCCCTTGCTTCGAACCTACGACGTCGAGCAAAAGGCAAGCGTTCCTCGGAAACCTCAGCATGTAAGCGAGGCGCCACAGGTTTTGCGGAGGCGGGCGAGGCATTACTGCGATAGAAAGCCTGCAGTTTTCTGGCCGCTTTCTGGCCGCTTTCTGGCCTGCTTGTCGCGCCATATGGGCTATCTCTTCGCCTTCGCCCAACCAGTGTTCTGTCCCAAAAGGAGAGACACGCATCTGTGACGGGATGCACGAGTGTGCAGATTCCCGGCCACCACCACCAACAGAAATTGACTATTGGACGAGGTGATGCCTACGCACACCCTCGCGACAGCATGTCCGTTTACGCCAGCCTCTCAGCCCGCCCATGTGGTTGTGACCCCACTCTCGTCGACCCAGTCGCTCCACGTCAAACCCTCACACCTGGTCTTCAATGCTAGGCCATTGGTTTCCTTGATCTCCGCCAGCTACTACGGATATGGCTCAGCTAGAACTCGCTCTCGAGACCCTCTGCTCGTCAGTCCATATTCGCAGACATCTCTTCCCAATGTGGACTGAAGGTGTGCTTTGCATCAACCTGCGCTAACCAGACATACCATCAAAGGCGCAGAGGGCTGACGAAGGCGGCCGACAATTCTGCTCACCTCGAAAGCATACAACTTTGGTTCCGCCCGTCCAGGCAGCCTCGTCGGCAGGAAATCCCACAGCAGGCACGCACGGAACACTATGCTTACCAGTGGGGATGCTTTTCGTCCTTCTTTAGGGCTGCCAGCTGGGATGTCCAATCAACGAGGCCAATCTCGGTCTGGTGCTGATCGCGCCGGCTTTTTTCTTTTCGCCGTGTCTCCTGCCGAATCTGTCAGCAACAGAACCCACTAGTCGGGACAGACATGGGGGAACGGCAGTGTTGGGTGGGATGAGAAACTTGCCTATTGGCTGACCGCGATGAGAGACCTAGTGGCCCCATTGAGTGGCTGAGCGGCCCCGAGTCGCTCAACCTTTTTTTCTTCGTGTTCATCTCCGTCCTTGAAACCAGGTGACGGGAGATTTTGTCAACGAGGATCGTCCGCTGGGACTGGGAAATCTGCCGTGTTCACTTCCTAGGGACCGGGCCTGGCCGAAGGAAAGCCGACGAGTGGTTGAGGTCCAATCGATGACCCATCAATCTGTCAAGTCGCCAGGCCTAGAACATTGTGTGGTTTTCCCCCTTCCAGGTTCCTTTATCTCAGCCATGGTGAGAGAATTCTGTTGCAAAAAAGCCCCTTGACGTTCCACGAGCACTGTACAGGGGATTTGCTTTCCTTGCTGATCTTTTCCTCATGGGTAGACGCGGGCTTAGTGTAGAACTTTCCACCCGTGGGCTGAGTATGCGCCCACGGCCGGGGCGATACGCAATGCCGGAAGCTGCACAGAGTACCGGATGAAGGAATCGGGAGTTACGTGCGGCGTTTTGTCGTGGGACCATCAAGGGCCGGCTGGAAAAAGACACATTCCACCCGACTATCAGTTGCGCCGAGGGGTTCCGCAGCGGAGACTGCTACACCGTTGAAGGCCGAACTTCCTTTTTTCCTAAGCTGTCGCTAGCCGGCAAGGCGAGCACCGGCGCGGAACGTCCCCACACCGGTGGGTATGGAGAAACCTACACTAGCTTGCGGGACGCGGCAGACTCGGTCGGAGGACGGCGTCGTCTCCTCTCCCTTGCGTCTCGGTCAGCCGAGGGGGTGGGGGCGGATCGCAGCGCGCGGGGACGAGCGGTGCGTGCGAGCTCCCGATCGAAAGAAAGGCAACCAGCTCCCTGGACACCGAGCACCTCCTTTTGCGCGATGAGGGTCATCATCGATGCGAGGAGCCCTCCGATGCATGCATGAGGTGAGGGATCGGGAGATGCATCTCCGGACGGAGGGAAATGAATGGTGGATCATCTCGACGACAGGCTGGATCGTTCGTTCTGCGAGAAACCTCCCGACGAAGCGAAGATGGAGGGTCGGCTGGCCACAGATCGGTCGGTATGCCGAAGGGCTCCACTGAGAGATTGGATTAATGCAGGTTTGATTTCTTTGACGATTTGCCTGTTCGCACGGGGTGCGGGTGGAAGTGGCGATCTGAGAGCGGTATCATCAGCATCATAGATAGATAGTCTTCCGCAGAGGTCGAAGGGGTCTCTTTTTCGCCATGTTTGCGAAGTTCACCCACCCCTTGTCGACTGTGGAGACAATCAACATCGAGGCATCAAGGTGACGATACAATCAGAGTTGGACTTGTTGGCGTTGGCTCTGCAAGCGATGGCGGTATCATGGGTGGATTGGCGACGCTGGGCCTGGCAGAGCAGTCCGTTATTTCTTGCAGATTTTTGGTGTTGCGGGTGATGGCAGGGATGATAAAAGTGGACGGGCTGGACAGGTTCTATGAGTCCAGCGTTGCATGACCACACACACAACGCCTGACGGTGGTTGACGTGCTCGTGTCTTTCTTGTGCTGCCCTCCGACGGCTAACGCGCCACGATCATGCAACCCTGGTGTGCTCCTGCCATCTTTTGTGATACGTTGACCTCGCCGAGCTTGTGGCGATAGCTTCTGGGGCACGCTTTTTGCGGAGACCTACGAACAGCTCGAGCGAGAACGGCACCGGGCCAATTGATCTGCGTAAGAGTACGGTTTCGAGCGCGTCTTGGAGCTCCACGATATTGCCTTCTCGCGACGCCCTTAGAAACAGCATTTTAGACTTGTTTGTTGTTCCTCCTGCCAGCGACGCCCTGGTGGTTTTTCATCATTCGACGAAGCAGCCGCGGCTGTTATCGTCCGTTAACAGCAACTGTTCTCTGCCATGGACAAGGTCAAATCTGGTCTTTTGTAGTTAGTTGCTGCTATCGCTTTTGGTCATGTAGTTTGTTGTGCCTTTTGATCCCATGTCGCAAAGCAAGCTGCGACCTCCCACCATCGGTCTGGGTTGCTTCCTTATGACCACACGAGGCCCTGGCTTACACGCGTGCAATGCTTGGTATAGTAATTCAGTCTATCAAATTTTCCAGCAAGGAAACGAAGAAAGAAGGCAAAGGGTTAGCGACTCGAAGCCTTGGTTGCCGCAGCAGCGTGCCCATCGCTAGCTCTCGTGCTCGAGCATGATTACGACTCAGCGGCCATAACAAGCACGACGTGGATACAACAGTTTGTAAGATAATATCGAGATCGTCCTGTTCCTTTTCAATGGCTACGCTTCCTTGAACCGCCAAGACATGTATTCCCGCGCCGCACTCCATCCTATCTGCAATATCTTGCAAAACAAAGATGATCGCCTAAGGCGAAGTGCTTTCCGCATAATAAGAGCGGGAGACTTGTGAGTAGAATCCTCAAGGACAAATGAAAACGAAAACAGACTCTTCAGGACTCGAGCGTTAGCCCGACCTCATAGTGGTATCGCACTGTAGCTATTGTAGAGTGAAAACCCTCTCGATCACGATTCTTAAGGTAAGCCATCGCAAAATCAAAACAGGACCTATAACGGTTTCTTTTTGCAGATAGTGTTCGAATGGTGATATTCGTATAGGTGCCGTTTGCCTTTCGTCCGCCAGCCTACGATGGTACCTAGAGCCTCCAGTCTCATGACTTCATGATCAGTCACGCTGAGGAACCAGAAAATATGATAATTTTCCATTTGACATGGCCCCCTTGCCCTCGCCGCGGCTTGCCTCTTAGGCCTGTGGCTGCCACATCATCGCCGACTAGCCGCATCTTTCTGCACCATCAAAGAGTTCAACGGCGCCGCAGTCAACTCATTCCACTAATCGTCCTCCTCCGCGGATCAGAGCGATCTCACACACTGCTCGAGACTTGTCGGAACCCCCATTGCTTGTAGCAAGCGGACTTTGCAGACCTTGGCACATCCGGCCTACTTAGCAATCGCATTCGTGGTCCTCCGCGTGTCCTTGAAGGCGAGCATCTCAATGAACGCTTCGAGCTTATGAGAGAGAGCGGCGAGGCCTGTGCCGCCCCAGAGTTTCGCCCCTTGTCCTTTAATTTCCATGCCAATAGTGTTATTTTATGTTGGATTGTTCTCGTACTCTATGTCCATAATTATTCGGACTCTCTATCGGAATCGCTGTCGACTTTCTTAGACGCAGTCAATGACTAAATCTACTAGCCTCTAGACTATAGTCCCTCTTATCTCAACTTGAGTAGGCTTCTAGAATGAGCTCACATATAGTCACTGCTAAATACTCTTGTCTTTGTTGTTTCTATGGATTTTGGAGCTTGCTTTATTTAGACATAGTTGCATAGAGTAATTCGCATTTTCTACCTCCTAACAATTACGAGCTTCCGACTTTCCGCCCCGGAATCCCGATGTTGTGGTAACCGCAAACTCCCTTCTTACTCTTGTGGCAATCACAACCCGTGGCTCTCATTGTCAGCTCCCATTGTCGAGGCGGCGGCACGCACCAGAATTCGCGGTACGGTGGAAGCATCCAGGTAAGTTCCGGGTAATACTCCAGCTGAGCAGGCGGCCTTCCTTTGCCGAGAAAAACCCCAAATTTGGCACTTCAATCGGCGCATCGTCCGCGAAGTGACGATCATCACACTGCTACTGAGACTCCTGCTTCACAGACTCATACGCAGTCGCTGCAATCAAGGGAGACGATGAGGGGAATTCGAGCGTGGAATGCTTGCTCTTCTTTCTCCCTCCATCTGGAGTGGCTCCAATCTTGCTGAAGAGTCTGCACCCTTGCGCCAGAGCCCCTCGTTCTCCCCCTGGAGTCGTTCAAGATCTTGAGCATTAAATTCGTCATCCCTCTGGAGCCGCTCTAACTTTGCTGAAGAAATAGCATCTTTCCGGCGAACCTCTTGTTTCTCCCTCTCGTGTCGATCAAGCTCCCGGGTATCTGCTGTGGACGAAGATATGGGAGCATCACGACGAGACTCTTCATTTTCCTTCTGGAATCGCTCGAACTCGGTTAGCTTCTAGTGAATCTCATTCAGCTCCTCAGAATCAATTTCCGCACGCATGGGAGGAGGGAATGGTTCCTGTGCCAGACGCGCTTGCCGGTTCTTTTCCTCCCTTTCCGCCCGTAGGGCTGCAAACGGACCTTCGTGGTGAAGAGCCATGACGGTCGTTCCTGTCGGGGGATCGCTCTGATGTCGCTTGCGTGCCAGATTGGCAAAGGCAGCTTAAAGTCTCGCCGAGGGACCATACACCACCGGTAGTGCAATGTGGCGTATGGTATTGAGAGCAGACCCTACGTCAGCAAGGTCGGTCTTGAGAACCGAGTATGAATCCACCACGGCCAGGCTTCCAAACTGACACGGAACGTTGGTCGACTTTCCCTCCAGTTGCCTCGTGAAGTTGGAGAAGACCGGCAATATTTTGCCTCTTGCTCTCATCCTGTCTCGGGCCTCGCGGTGGAGTTTGCGTAAACACTCATTCATTCCCTTAAGTTACTCGATGACCTCAATCAAGACCTCGCAGGTTTCTTCGCCGGTCGGACTGACCAGTGGCCAGTCTCGGCGGTCATTCGTCCGCATCATAATCGCGAACCGAATAGCAACGGCGAACAACGTTATCTTATTTAGCCATAAGGGATGCCAAACAAGATGTTGTAAAGGTCCAGACCAGGCTGGTGACAAAACTCATTCGGACCCGTCACAAACACATGTGCGGTGTTCCTTGATGTGTCTTACTCTAATCTGTTGATCCTTCTGGCATATTGTTTCTCGGGGACACGATGCGATTGATCACCTCGTAAGTCGGTACTGGATACCTCGCCTCCCAGGACTGGTCCAAGCAAAGCGCCTTCTCCAAAAACCAAACATAACAGAAGGAGCTTTTCTTGATCCAAGCAAAGCGCCTCTTTATAAAACCAAACTTGAAAATGAAAGAAGGTTCTTTGCTTGATTTCATGGGAGAGAAAAACCATACCAGCATAGAGCTAGACTAAAGCCCCCCCTAAACCTCTAATTATAATTAGCTAATAGCCTAGGTAGTAGCTTCCTAAGAAATATCTCTTGCTAGTTGAGGTTATTACGGGATAGGCAAAAGATCGCGAGTTATTGTTGCTATGAATATAGGTGGGCGCTTTGCTTGAAGTTTCGCTGGCTGATCAGCGACCAACGTAACTCGTAGAAGCTCTCTACCCAGCCCACTTCGGCAAAGTCGGCTTCGACCTGGCCTCTGAGCTCTTGTGCCGCTGCGGCCTCATCATCCTGCTCCTTCTGCGTTCGAAAATCCGGCTTCGAATCCGCGACATCTGAAGCCTTTCCCTTTCCTTTTCTGGCGCGCTTCGCTAGCCCCTTGCCAGACGCGCCCGGCTGCATGCTGTCATCGCTTGCATCAGCGACGTCGTTGGCATCAGCCATTCGCTGGTTGCGTTTTCTTTTTTTGGGGTTGACCGATTATCGATCTAGGAGACAATGGGGGTTGGACGATTACATAAGGCACAAGCCCGGCCCTAGCCCCTGTCTCCCGGGCTGGAAATTGACTTCAATCGGCACTAAACTGTGGCCGACGACAGCGGTTCGGCCCGCCCCAGGTGTCTGTTGTGGACCACCACCTCCTGCACCCTAGGCTTAGACTTGTGCACAGCATCAGCAAGATCAGTCTGGCAAATCAGATCCCTTTTCATACAGCCTCAACGATGGAAATCAATGGATGTGCAGTACAGTATGATGATGTCACTCTCAGTCTGTACACGGTTGTTGCAAGTACGCTCCATTTAAAAGAACTACGATGCTTTGAAGTGGGTGACGACGCTGGTCCAATTCCTTCCATGGTTTTTAAAGACGTGTATGGGCTCCCGGAGGACCTCAGGCTTTACTCGCTGCTTGGCCTCAGTCATCCAAGGCCCCACAGCGCTGCTAATGGACACTTCCTCTCAAGCAGGCTGACCCCATACGACTCTTCAACTGCTCCCTTTTGATGTGACTGAGGCTAACACCTTAGACTTCGCCAAAAAAAGAGGGAAAAAAAAAGTAGTCTTCTTCCTTTTCCTTCCTTCTACACTCATTTCCTCTTGTTTGCGCAACCACCACTTCATCCACCACCACTTCATCTACCATCACACAACCAAAGCGACAAGAAGAATATGGTATGACAGGAAAACGATAGAATGGGCCCTCACGGGACAATAGTCTCCGCGAAGGCAGGCAGCAGGAAGAGAAGAAATTGGACACCTCCGATGCCATCGTGGAAAGCTTCGGTGGCATCGATTTCTCCAAAGTCATGTCGTCTACAAGCCATCTGCCGACTTTCAAGACCAACGTTGGCAACATGGTTCAAGCTGGAGAAATCGCGTCCCAAGCTTTCCAAATGAGCGGGGTCTTCGTGAATGCAACTGCAATCGCCGCCTTTTACGTTCCCAAGGCTGACCCGTATCGCTGACGTCGAGACATGATAGAGGACCGAATTCAGATTGCTAACGAGGAGTACAATCTCTCGGATCTGGACGAAGATCCGGAGGAGCAAAGAAAAACAGTGGAGGTCGAGCGGCCTCTCCTAAAGCTTCGCGGTCTCCTACCAGCGGCTCGGCTCGCGACACAGAGAACCAACGCGACTCTTTCCGAAGCGAAAGACGTCATTCGGTCAACTCTGGAGGTCAGCGACGCAGGGATTCGTTTCATCACAATCGTGGTTGAAGAGGGTTCCGGGGCGAGGCAACAACGGCAGATCTCAGAGCAGACCTCACCAGTCTCAAGACAGGCCTGACGAGTCCCAGAGCAGGTAGGGCCGGTCCCGCAATGAGTTTAATCGGGCACGGGACAGGTCGCTTCTCCTCATAACAAGCCTGATCACTCTCGGAGCAGACCTCATCAGTCTGACAACAGGTCGGACCAGTCTCAGACAAGGCCGCGCCAGTCCCGCAATCAAAGACGCCAGGACCGCCAAAGAAGCCCTGAGAGAGGCCGCATGCATCAAATGGCAGACGACGATGATGAACTTCATGAAGGAGCAAAGTCTTACGTTCGTCCTGCGGATACCCCCAGGATGGGGAATTAAGCGGTTGAAGAGGAGATTGTGATCAAGTGGTACGAAGGCGTGGAGTACGAGCTGAACGAGCATGGCAGACCGAAGGACTACCAAGGCAACCCCGGCGCTGCGTTCTTGCGCAAGTTCGGTGACGAGCCAAAATTCGCACCTCCGTACCTCGCCCAGGTCAAGTTGTCTCCGGCCGAGGAGGCTGCCTGCCACACGCAGGCCCACTTGTGGGATTCGGAAGACCGTTTCAGCTCAGAGGTCCGATGCGGCAACTGTGGGCACTACGGGCATACGGCTGGAGACTGTGCCTGGCCCAAGTCGGAGGGCTATGCAATGCTCTGTCCTCCTTGCAATGCCAAGCACCCCATGTACAAGTGCGCGCGGTTCCAGGAAGTTGTCGCCACAGATCCAAAGGGTCTGGCAATGATGCTGCAAGTCTTACCAAAAGATAAGCCCATGCGTCGCACAATACGTATGTGGGTTCAAGAGCTTGCCGATGTTATCGATCTAGGCTGGGACGATAAATGGTACTAAGGCTTTCCAATGGACCGACCGTTGAGTTCACCCTGGGGCTGATGGAACCGGATTACCTCTCAAGCTGTAAAGCCACATTCAATATTACGATTATCATAAAGAGCTGATGGAAGATGGAAGCCCGTTGTCCCCCGATAGGAGGAAAAACCGTCAACTGGAATATTTGATCGAGGACCAGGGACCTCATCGACACACAGGTCCACTGGCCCCGCAGGAAGCAGGCCAAAGACTCCCTCACCCGTCCCGCCAACGATGACTTCCACGAGGAAGGGGAATGTACGAGCGCCGACGCGCCAGAGAGCTCTGATGCTCCACGAGCATGGACGGGAGACGACGACGAAGGAGAAATGGATACTGACCATCTTTGAAATCCTGGATGCCGCTTATTAGGATTAGTCGGCGCGATGGAAGCTGCGAACTCGACCTCTGAAGACACGTTGATGCTGCAAACGAAAGTTAATTAAGTAGAAACAATCAATTATATTGTGTCGTATAGTGTTTTAAGACTTGTTTGTGAATGATGTATGCCCGACTTCTTATTTGCCTTGCTTGTCTCTCTGTGTACAACGGAAAGATCGCCGAGACTCCTTTAAGCATTCAGCAAAACACAAACCTCAATACATCCCATTCAGAAAATTGATTTCATAAATGACTTTGGTATCTCAAATGGGCTCAACAGGTACTCTAGTCTCCAGTCAAGCTGTTGGAAGAATTCCATGCAATTCGCAAAGTTCAGTTTCAGTACACTGACTTCCCCCGCCGGCCCATGCAGCTCGACCACGTTGTTGAGCTGCGTCTTTCGAGCCACTCGGCTCGGCGTGCCAGACTTTCCTCGTGCCAACTTTCCAACCACAAAAGTTTGATGGTGGCTTTCTTTACACAACAAAACCATGCCGTAGCCGTATCGAACCTGTGTTGCCAGCTTCGGATCACAGTCCGGTATGGTGCCGCTATCAAACGCAGCCTTCAAAATGCCCAGGATTTCTCCCGACTGAGATTTCAGATCGGAAAAGGATGGCCATTTGACAACGAGGACGTCTTTGAAAGCATCCAGCTGGGTCATGGCCACCATCCTACGTTCCTCGGGAAGGTTGTTCACAACATGGTGGCACCCGTCCAAAAGCTATCGCATAGTCTTCGGGAACACAATCTCGGCCTCTGATAAGCACTTGGCCAACTGTCCCATGATGGCCGCGAAACATTCGGCCTCTACTTGCGACTCGGCAATGAGGGGGACGGCGCAGGCCATCGCCTTGTACGCACTGCGAAGAGTCCAGCTCAATTGCGTTGCTCGTCTATGTTGTGTGGATGACCCACGATTGGTGACGTTCGCTTATGGCTGCCTCTGAGTCGCCGTGATATACTGAACCCACCATGGTCTCTCACGCGGAATACTCGCTTCCGTTAGTTCAGAAACAGACACGTTTCAGTCCAACATTATCTAGATCCTGCTTCGACTGTATTCAGGCCTGCTTTAACATTTGATTTCTAGAATTCACTTCTACCTGAGCTTTCTCAAGTCTGTTTTCGAGGTCGAACTTTTCATTCCGAAGCTGATCCATGCTCATTGGCTGTCGAGCGAGATTGAGTCCAGTTCAGCACACCGCTGCTCGAGCAGAGCCACATGCAACACCTGCTACGGACCGGAGAATTGTAGTGAAACTCGGCATCTCCTACTCCTCCTGAAACCAATTGCGGCAGTTATTGCGTTCGTGCTGGTTGGAGTGTGATTCAGCAACACCAGTAGCACATAGACTGTGAGAAGATGGTCCAGACTGGCTCCCGGCAGAGCTTGTCTAAGCAACTTAACAAAGTCCACACAGTTGACCAAAAAGGTTCCTCATCATCTGTGAAATATGAGGTGTTCTTGCATGGGTCCTCCGTCGAACGGTCAGCATAGCCTAAGCTTCTTTGATCACACTGGACTACCTGTTGATCGTGACGCTGCACTAATATGCTAGGCTAAGAAGCCTTTGATGAAGACGGGCGAGAGACAGCAAACTTGAAATTCAGGCGCCCTTCAATTTGGTTGAAATCGAGTAAGTCCAAGCTCCTCGAAATGGATACTTTGATTCCACAATCATGGCACATATGTCTGCTTTTTATTCGTATGCGCCATGCAACAACGTAACAGTTAGATAATGTTTCTTCATGGACATGCTGAGTCACCGCGAGGTAAAGGAACAATGTATGGTGCAAAACTGCTTTCTTCGAGTTTGCACATGAGACAGGGCTCCATTCCGGGCTCAATGTTCACACCTGAGTTAGGTTTCTCGCCGTTGATTGCTTCTGATGCTGTACTCTTGCCAATCTTGTGGAAGGTAACCGTTCTATCCCAAACATTCGCTTCCTTCCAGATGCTCCTGCTATGTCGAAAATGATTTCCAGACCTCTGCAATGACACTCAGGCTCGTGTTTGGTCACCGATTGAGAGCCGGTTCCGGAAGTCTCGCTGTGGTCTTATAATCTTGGGCCGCACGCAATCCGGATCGGCAGTATGAACTTACGTGACGTTTACCGCACATGTTGCATCGAACCGGTTCCTCGAAATATTGCCTGGAATTTCTGAGGACGAATTGCGAGCGTGCTTTCTCGGGGGCATCTTGCCGATGGTTTTCCGTCTACCCGACAAGCAAATGATGAAGTTTATGTGGTTCTTTCCCCCGGAAGGTGCCGGTGGGTACTGCATTGCGTTTCGCGTGGGAGGAGGCAGTCGTGAAGTGGAAGGAAGGCGGGCACAAGGTGCAACTTCCTCACTACCCTAGGTACCTTGGATGATTCTCGAGTCCTACCTGTAATTTCTGCGCATCAAATTGTTCCGCGAGAAAAATAGAAAAGGAAAAATTCCTCGCTGATTTTCTGGCGTAGTGCAACGCCGTTGTTCATCGACCCGTTCAAGCCATGCTTGTCACCTCTTTCTGTGCCTTGTCAGCACAAATATGAGCATCCATTAAATTGTTTGATCCCGGAGCTTTCGGACAATCCATGAAGCAGGTGTGCCAGAGAAGTGACCTGGCAAATTCCTGAGCACTAGGACCAATTCAAGTTGCACCTGCAGAGCATCCTCGAGTGAAATAATCGGGGCCAGGACGGTGCTGGGCTTGACGAAAGTTTCTCTCGAGATTTAAGATTCCTTGCCAAAAGCTGCGAAAACGACCACCCCAAAAGGAACAGCTTACTAAAACATTTCAACTTGTGGCACTTACGTATCTGCCTTTTATCTATACGCGCCATACAATCTAGGTATATCCTCATATAATCATAAAGACGCCGAGGGAAAAGCACAATACCCATGTCCCCCTTCTAACGCGTAGGACCCAATTGCATGCATGCATGTCATTCGTGAGCAAAAGAAGAAGAAGACGCATTCCACTCAGATCCAGTTCCCGAAGAACGCCAAGCCAAAAAAGTCCACAGGAATCGGTGTCAACCGCCCTGCACAAAGTAACTAATAAACACTGGCCCTAATACTCCTATCTTCTCTCTCGGCGCGGGCGAGATCGTCTTCGTCCGCCTCAGAGCTCAAGTCGCTGCTATGGGCGTCTCCAAGGCGGTTAGCCCGCGCTCCTTGCCGCATGCCATGCTCTTCCGGTCTGTCTTTGCTCAAAGGTGCTGTGCCTCCGTCCGTGTTTTTGCTGCCATTAACGACGCCATTAAGACTTCCGTTAGTGCCGTTACTGTCACCATTCGCGACCGTGGCCAACTTAATCTTGGTCGTAATTGACGCAATCTGCGGCCGGTGGCCTTCCTCCTCCGACGAATCGGTGTCGCTGCCGACAATCGACGTACGTCCCGAGTAAGTGCCTCCAAAGTCGCGGCCGACGTGAAGATGCGGCGAGATCATGCTTCGAAGACGGTCTTCGGCGGAGATGAACGATGGGGTACCATCCGGGGACGAAACGACCTCTTGGCGGGATCGATTGACGTCGATGTGCTGGGGTCGGTTATCGTTGTCCTCGTCGGAGCTGTACCCCTGCTCGATTCGCTTCGGCCTACGGCCGGGGGCCGGTGACTGGTGACGGGAATGGCCGTTAGCAACGCCGTTACCGTTTGCGGCGGTCTCATCCCTCAGGCGGAGGGCTTCTAGGTCTTCGCGTTTCTGATAGTGGCTTTTGTGGTTGCATCCGTTAGGACAACCACCCCAGCGACGCGTCACAATGAAGGTCTTACTGCGCTCCAGAAGACTAGACGTCTTCACGTCCTTTATCGTCTTTTCTTGGTTTCCCTCCACCTCGGTCTTCTCCTTGTCCTCCTTCTCCTTTAATTGTGCCCGCTCCTTGCGCAGATCCGACCACGTACGAAGTTTGTTCTCGAGGATGTATTTGCCGCTCTCTTCTTGCTTACGCATGATGAGAAACTCGCAGTGGTTGACGTTACGAAGATCTTCGAAGTACTCGACAGTGAAGTGGTACCACTTCATCAGGAAAACGCGGGACATGAGACCGTGCGTGACTGCACGGTTAGTCAACTACTGGGTTGCTTCTCGCGTGGGGTGTGCTTACCTAGCACGCAAACGCTGGCAAAGTCATTCTCGCCGAACTGGCGCCAAAGACTTTCGTTGAAGCCACTAACCCTGTCGTATGCGTCTGCGGCACTCTCACCGTTGGGAATGCGGTAGAAAAAGTGACCATAGTCGGCGCGTTCCTGCCACATGCGCTCCATCTCGGCGGAGCAGGGCTGAAAGTTGCCAAAATCCTGTTCACGAAGGCGGGGCTCTTCGTAGACCTTGATGTTGGAGCGCTTGAAGGGCGAGGGGTCCTCCTCGTCCGACGTTAGTGTGGAGAGAATGCCTTCGGTCGTCTCGCGGGTACGGCGGTAGGGAGAGGTGAAGAAATGCAGGGTGTCGTCGGCGCGCAGCAGCTTGCGTAGCCTGCGACCGGCGTCATAGGCTTGTTGCCAACCATCTTGTGTCAACTTTACGCGGTGGTCGGGAATCGTCTGGTGGATATCGCGGTTCTCTATCGAGGGAGCTGGTTAGCGATCCGGGGATACGGACTTGCTCGGACCAAGAAGTGCCTACTGTTGCCTTCGGATTGGGCGTGTCTAATAATGATAATGAGTCTTGGCTTAGCCATGGTATCGGGCGTGTGCGGTGCAACCGTTTCCTGCGAGTTCGTGCTTCGTCTTTGGCAGTCGCTCGAGCTATGCAAGTTGTCGGGGACAGAAGTAGCGGAAGGCCGCGGGACGGGAGATTATCTTGTAGGCAGGGGTGTCAAAGGGTTGACGGAACAAGATTCAGCGTCAGGTTCAAAAGCAGTAGTGTTGAGAACCTGGTTGACCGGGAAGTGTCAGGAGAGGAATGAGGCGGGGCAGGACTTTCACGAATGTGTTGGTGGGAAACCTTGGGAGGGGCTGTCGTTGTATTTGTATCGCCTTGTGCCAACCTTAACCTTACGGTCCAGGCGCGATAGGGATGGTGCCTGCGTTGAAAATGCGTCGACGTTTGTCAACCAACAGGTCTTGGGAGTTGAGATGGGATGAGTTTAGTTTAGGTACAAGATACGTAAGGTGTAGCAAGGAGTAGCTAAGAGTCACAAGATGGAAAAGAGGTGTGAGAGTGAGTGCGCGAGGTCGACGACTAGAAGACTCATTTTATTTTAAACCAAGGCACCAAACAGCAAGTCACTAAACTCCGGACACCTCGCTACTCCATACTGTACTGAGTCTTCCAGTTCAAGGTTTTCATCAAAATTGTCACAGTAGTCAGTAACTACTGCCAAGTCTTTGTTCATCATTCGGCGTGGAAAAGACCCCGTTTTGGACATAAGTACTGTGCACCAATCCGCGGCGTCTTGCCCCCCGTGTGACAGGTATTTTTGGTTCTTCTTCGCCGCCCTGTAGCATCCATTGCTGATTCCGTAAAGAGGGAGAAAAGGACCCCTCGTCCCACTGAGCGGCGTCTTTTTGGCGGGCACGTTCTTAATCTGAAGCCCTAGGCTGTCGTCCCGTGGCCAGGTAGCCAAAAGGAAGACGGCCCCTGGCTCCCCTCGTCCAGCGCGGTACATGGGAGCACCCCAGCAAAGGAGATACTCCAATGAGATGGCATGAATGAGGTCAAGGAATCACTGAATGCGCCCCCCTTGAGATTGGCGCACCGGCCCTCCGATAAGCGGTGAGGCTGTCTCACCCCGAGGTACTTGCACGCAAAATTCCCTCCCAGTTGTTGAAGCAAAAGACACAACCAGACACGTTGGATCCACAAATATCCTTTTTCTGTCGACCTGCCTGCCGCTCAACGGTATCTCATCAGGGCAACCTCATAAGTTGTTGGTTCGACGCTGCCAACCCGCACTACTGTTGCGCATTTCTGGCTTGATGCAACTCAGTAGCAGCGTGCCCAGAAGTTCAGAACCGCCCACTCCCATCGCCGCAATGCCATTTGATGAAATTCCCCACCTCACCCACACCCTCCAGCCTCTTCCCGCCCTCAACTGACGCGAGGAAACATCGGAACAATAGCCGCTGCTGCCCCAGTCCTCTCTCAGACGCTTAGCCGCGGTCTGCTAACCAACCAAGCCACTCCCAACACCGAACCACTCCCGATCGACTATCCTTTGCCGCGTACGGAATTCTAAACCGGCGGCCAGAGCAACCAACATTGCAAACATTTCTTTCGCGCCCGGCCGACTGCATCGCAGATCCTTCTTCTTTTGCGTTCTCAGCTGCGAATCAGCTCATTCCAGATCTGGTCTCATCCCACAATCATACGACCCAATCTTGCGACGCGCCACCCCCGGCACCCCGCCAAAATAACCCAAAGAAGCCTTCCACGACTATCTGCAATCCATCACATCGACCATCCGTCACCTGTCAGCAATCATGTCCGGCGAGGGACCCGAGTCAATCCCCACCTCCGCCGACCCGCGCAGTCGGCGCCCGATGAAGAAGCGCGCTCTGACACCCGTCTCTGAACACGCGAAGCAGCTCGACGCCCTCTTCTCCAAGCCCGACCAGGAGATCCGCATACCCCCTCCGCCTGGCGCCGTGGCCAAGCGCGCCGTGGCCGCTCCTCCCGAGATTGTCACCAACGTCCAGGGCTCCAGTGCAGGAGCCGGTTCGGGCGAGTTCCATGTGTATAAGGCCAGCCGTCGCCGCGAGTACGACCGATTGCGCGCCATGGACGACGAGGTCAAGAAGGAGAAAGATAACGAGGAGTTTGAGCGGCAAAAAGCCGAACGCGAGGCCAAAGACGCAGAGCGGACGCGCAAGAACAGGGAGAAAAGGGAAAAGAAGAGGCAGAAGGGCAGGAAGGGCCCTGCGGCCAAGGGTGCTTCTTCAGCTCCAAGCGGTGGTGCGACAAAGTCGACTGTCGCGGGAACATCTGTAGCCAAGGCAGATGGCGATGCCAAGGAAAGCAGGGACGGCGGCGAAAACGAGGCGTCAGAGACGGCTGCTGCCGACCAGCCTGCTGGCTTGGTCATCCACGACGACGACTGATTCAACACCGAGGTTCGCGAGCTTTGAGCTTCAGGCTCGGCTTGGCACCCCCAAAAATAACTTCAGATCAAACGGGTGGGTCCAGGATTGACAAACCTCGTGCAGTGACAGGAGACACAAACGGGCAGGGCCCTGAACAGAAGCATCAAAGCTTTTGAGATTCCTGAGAACGTCGTCTTCTAGGTATTTCTAATTCCATGTCTATGCCTTGGTACAGGGTATGGCTCCTTTTTCCCCATTCATCCATTGTCTGTCCTCATACGTACAACTTCCCAATGTCAAAATACCAATCCGACTAACTTCATCAGGCATCTCATTCGTCGCCACCACCGTGCAGGCCGTTGCCCATTTGTGCAGCCTTTCTCGCGCTGCAAATGTCGTCGACTCTCAGGAGCAAACAGGCGGCCTGTAGTACTTATGTTAGATACGCTGTAAAACCATGTGTGAGATTTGTAATCGTAGACCACGTACCTCAACAGCTGTCTTGATGCTCTGCAGTTTAATAGCCTCCGGCTCCCAGACGCCGTACTCCTTCATGTCTGCAATCACACCGCTGTCTCCGTTGATACCCCAAGAGTGCTTGCCCTCGGCGTGCTTGGCTCGCAGATCAGTCAGGACTCTGACGGGGCTGGCGCCGGCGTTCTGCACCAGAGTGCGGGGAATAACCTCGAGCGCATCGGCAACAGCCTTGTACGGCCACTGCTGAACACCCTCGACGCTCTTCGCCAGCTGGCTCAACCGCACCGCGACGGCCATCTCGGTTGCGCCGCCGCCAGGAGCGAGTCTGGGGTTGAACATGACATTGCGGGCGACACCCATGGCGTCCTGAAGGTTGCGCTCGATCTCGTTCAGCACATCTTTGGACGGGCCTCTGAGGAGTACTGTGCAAGCCTTCGGGTTCTGGCACTTTGTGAGGAAGGTAAAGTACTCGTCGCCAATCTTCTCAATCTCGAAGAGACCGCACAGGGTGCCGACGTCGGAGTCCTGGATATCATCGACACGGTTGACGATGGTCGCACCCGTAGCCCTGGCTATTCTGTTGTTGTCTGTCTTGCGGACACGGCGGAGAGCGGTGACGTTGGCCTTCATCAGGTAGTGCTGGGCAAGATCTGCCATGTGTTAGCCGTGTCCCCCGAAATGCATCCTCACCAGCTGCTAACCTGAGACGCCCTTCTCGGTGATGACCAAGTCGGGCTTCAGCGCGAGAACAGATTCGCACATGGCCTTAACTTGCTCCTCCTCAATCTCCAGGATGCGGTTCCAATCCTCTTCCTTGGAAATCTCGATGTTTGTTTGCGACTCGCCCTTCTTGTACTCCAAGGGGCAGTCGAGAAGGACAATTCTGGGGTTCTCTATTCTCCGGCGCATCTTGGGGTGGGTGATGTCCTTGTTGAGCATAACACCATCCAACACTCTGCTGTCTTCAATCTCACCTCCCGGGACCTTCTCCACTCGTGCGTAGCGCTTGATGTCGACCTCCGTCTTTCCGTTGCCCACCTCCCAGGTAACAGTGCGGACAGCTCGGAGGGCGAGGTCGCACATAAGGTCCGACCACCTCGAAACGAATTTGGTGCCGATAGAGGAGGAAATGAGGCCGCGCATGGCCTTGTCATCGTTGACGTCGATAGGCAGGGAGATGTCGTCAATGATCTCGAGGGCGTCCTTGAGCGCTCGACGGAAGGCAGCGATGATCTGGACGGGGTGGATGTTGCGCTCGAGTTGGGGAAGGGACTGTGCGAGAATCTCACCAGCTGTGTTGGGTCAGTGTCCGTAGGATTTTGAAGCAGCACGTGTGTGCGCGCGCCGGGTGCTCACCCATGATAATGACAGTCGTCGTTCCATCGCCGACTTCCTCGTCTTGTGTCCGGCTGAGCTCGATCATGCTCTTTGCAGCCGGGTGGGAGACTTCGATCTCTCTGAGAATGGCATGGCCGTCGTTGGTGAGAACGATACCTCCCATGGGATCCAAAAGCATCTTCAACATGGCCTTGGGGCCCAGGCATGATCGAATAATATCGGCGACACTTTCGATGGGAAAGTCAGTCACTTCGTCAACGAAACGATGGAGAAGGAGGCCTACGTCTTGGCAGCAGCGATATTGGACATCTGCGCTTTGCGACCAGTCTGTCGCTCACCGCTTTGGGTGTCTATCAAGGCACATGTTTAGCACTTCTGTATATCATGAGGGGTGGTAGCTTGTTGAGCTGTGAAAAGAAGGGGCTAGGCGCACTCATAACCAGCACGGGGGCTTGCATGATGGGCGACGACGGAATCCGAATGGGTCGAAAAATTCAGTCTATTCGGGAAAGTTGTTTCGGCGAGAAGCTTCACCGTTGAAAGGGAATTCGTGGAGATGACGGGGGTGTTGGTACTGCTCCTTAACGCACCGGGCTTCTAAAAAGTTCGCTGGGCGGGTTCGTTTTTTGGCGGGATGAAGCTGGAGCACGGCGGAACCTATTTCCCGGCGCCTTCACCGAGCTTCCAGTCACCTGGCTTCTGGCGCACTACACCGATCGGTCCCACTTGAGAGCTGCTTCTTCAGACGTCTTTTGTCCCCGACATTCAACTCTAAGATGAAGAATTTCCAGTTTTGTGCGGGTATTCTACTCCAAGATACCAAATACTATGTTTTATAAGCCAATCTCAACATTGACCCCATCAGGCTAGCCGTTCTACGCGTTCTATGGGACGCCCGTACGGACAGCTCACGCCGGAGTCGTGCTGGCAAACCTGGAGACGAACCGAGACTCCGAGTTTTCCCCCTTTGTCTCGCCATCGCTTCGCCACTTCAACTCGTGTCGAAGTCCCGAGCTGGGTGGCCGTTGGTTCGCTTGACCTGCGAATCTCGGGCCTGATCCGAAGTTCGAACCAGGCAAGTTGCGCGGAATTTGCGCAGGAGAAGTATCAAGCGGCCGAGACTCCAGTTGTGTCCAAGGCGGCTGCTGAGTGGTTGAGGCAGGCACGTTAAACCAGTCGTCCCTGAATACGATGTCAACCACACAGTTATTTTGGGCCATGGCCTTTTGCAGCGAAATCCACCGCTTTCTGTCTTCGTGCGCGGCATGCTTGACGCGATCCCAGAACTCGCTTTTGCGTCTTGTCATAGTCTCCGCTTTGACTCGCCGGTCGGACTGTTTCCATGGAAGACCGGGAACCACCCTTGCCGAGAAAAAGTCTTCCATGATATTGTGTCCTGGGATGTGATCGACCTTGGACCTGGTCACGAACAGCGGAATCCCATCTTGACTCAGCTTCAGTCGCCATCGTTCTGCTCCTTCTTTCGCTCTCGCTCCGTAAGCAAGTTGCTGGAGTCCGGCCAGTCGTTGAACCGTGACTAGGCTAGGTGCAACCTCGCCAATGGCCTGCGGCTGGCACATTTCCGACAGCCAAGTGACCTTGGCGGCAGGCACGGCAATTTTAATTGAGGATTGAGGCATTGGGTCGAGCTCAAAAGGAGCTACCCCATTGATATCAAACAGAGGTCTGCAGATCTCGATACACAGCCATCTGCGCTTTCGTCCCTCGACGTCGGTTCTAACCGGAGTTAGTAATTGTTGGCGTGCAATGAAAAGGGTGGACTAACATGTAAAGATCCGTCAAAGAGATGGTCTGGTCTTGGCTATGCTGGAACGCCATTTCCGTGGTGAGCGATCGCCAGGATTGATCAGCGGCTTCTGAGCCTATTGTAGGTCCAGGAATACTGTCGCTTGAGTTGTCCTGTGTCTGGAAACGAATGGACTCTATAGTCCGTCGTTGGTATCCATACGTTTCCATCGATCTCTCTTGGAACGAACTAAAGTCCATGCTCATCTGCAGGCCCTGTCGTCCTTGCCGCCACTCAACGTTCATGATTTGGCCTGCCCGTCGCCGATGAGCCATGCCCTGGATCATATGTGGATTGCCGTTGCGAGCGTTGAGTATGTGTCTCAACCGGAGCTCAGACATTTCCCTGCAGTATCCTGTTAGTAAACGCTTTTTTCTGAATCTTTACATCCTTGACCACTCACACAAAAGGAAGTCTTGCCTGGTAGTGGAGAGAACGCCTTCCACGGTCCTCGGCATTTTCCACGATTCGTGTGGCATGTAATTCGTTGCCTTCATCGTAGACGGTCGGTTGAGGGTTCTGCCCTTTCGAAAGGGTTTTCCTAGTGGCGGTTGTCTGAGCCTCACTCTGCCTGAGTGAAAGCGGTAACCCGAGAATGTCATCCCCCAGATCCAATCCACCGATTCCCGCAGCATGATTGGGGGACTCGTTTTGACGAAGACTTGGGGTTTGAAAGTGAAGAGCGTCGTAATTTTCTCTCCTCCTGACGTCGAGGCCGATGCCTAGGAGAAGCTTTTCTCGTATACTCAATTGTGGATGGAAGGCGGTCGGCATTGAAAGACCAAGGTTTATATTGGCTGATACCTTCAAGATCGATGGATTCCGGCAATAACTCACCATACCTGTTTATTCGATTAGTCCAAATGTGTAAGTGCAGCGGGGTGGTGGGAATGCTTCTTACTATGAGAAGACCGCCCCTCGAAGAGAGGCTTCAGTTTCGAGCGATGACTTCCATCTCCATCTCCAGAGCCAGCTACATCAGCCACATCGTTCAACCAAGCGCCAAGGTTTGCGATTTCCATTGTTGAGGTCCCTCTCAGCTCCGGTAGCAGATGCTGTTTGTCCGTTTGCATGTATGCAGCGCCTGCCACGAGTCTGAGAGGAGAGCTTTGAGGACCTTCCAATCGTCTTCGTTTGTCTTGAGTAAAGTCGTTGTCGTCGTTATTTTTGTCTGGGGCGGGTCGTTTCTGGCCTCTTAACCGACGCGATGCCATACCGGACAGGTTCCGATGCGCGCCCCCGTTGACTGCGGAAAAGAGTTTGAATTGGAGGTGGGAGAAAGATGGTAGTAACTCGGAAGGCCGAAAGGATAATTTCATGATAACCAAGTGAAGGAATCGGTTGATAGCGGGATCTGCCTTAAGAGCCTGAACACTAGACACCTTGAAGTCGTTATCAGCGCAGCAGGTGGCTTCAGAGTTCTCCTGAAGAGCATGCTGATGATCTAGTGTGAGCGGCCATTGTCGATCCATCAATGCTGACACAGTTGCCTCAAAAGGCCACAGACAGCGGCGAAGGGCGGCAGCAGCAATGGAGGTAACGATGAGAAGAAAGAGCGGCTAAGTTGTGAAGTTACTTGCGTCAATAGTTTGCAGAAAGAAGGCGTGAGTGGATAGACGTGTAGTTGCAGTGAAAATGAATCGGGGCAGGCGGTTTGCTGACTGGAGAGAAGGAGGACCTCGTGAAGAGGTAGAGGGGTCCGTTGGTGCCACAGAGGTCAAACACAGGTGAGGGGAGCCAGGATCAAGATTGAGGGTGAGAAAAGCTTTTCGTGGGAAGTCTCCGATCAAAGATGCCCAAAGTAGAGTCGTGATTTGGCCAGCCCATGGGAGCTGTCGGTACCTCATTTGAAGGGCCGCCCAGGGACTCTTTCCCAGACCCAAACTGACAACCACAACGACGACGACGGTGGGGACGATAGTGACAAGGTGGAGATAGTATCGAGAGAAGCTCCCTATGTAGCCAAGAGAACATCGAAGCAACCTGGGGCCGCCGTCACAAATGGCAATATACGGATGATCATAGTCAGTTCGAAAAGCGCACATATGAAGATCAAGTGCTCCAATAGTGCGAATAAGGACCAGGTTTCGACTACCGTGGTCCCTAGCCTCTCTAGAGAACTTGTCATGTCGCGCACTTTCGATTGCGCGAACCTTTTGGGCCGCCCGACCTGGTTCCGGTATCCTTCATGAAGCAATTCAAAACATTGTCTTCAAATCCACGTACATTCATCTTCTAAGCTGACCAGCGGCAGCTTGGCCCGTCCACACTTTTCATGGCCTACGAGAAAAGAAGCTGCTGTATAATCCTGAATAGTTCACGTCCTCCGAATCAAACCCTCTTCTTTTAAGGGTGCATCTATCATGGTATCCGCCTCGAAGCAGTAGTACATGGTGGGCAGAAAGAACACCACAAATTAGTAATGCTAAACCAAGTTCATACGTATCCCGTGAACGCCAATCCCGTCCCTATGACGTATGCCTTGCCAATGTGAACCCCTTTTTGTTGTGTAGAATGTCGTACGGATACCAGTGCTTTTGCGTAATGGTGTCATGCGAGGTCTACTTGAGACCACTCTCTTAAGTAATCTATCTTAGTTTGCCTTTTTGCTTGTCAGAAGAACTTTGACATGGCTCTACTGAGGTCGATAAAGTCAACGGGCTTAGTGACGTAGTCGCTGAACCCAGCCGCGACGCATTTATCTTGAACGTCAGACATGACGTTGGCTGAAAGGGCAATAATTGGCAAAGTTTTGAGTCTCTTCTCTTTTTCCCACTGTCGGATTTCGCGGCAGGCCTGGTAACCATCCTTGCGCGGCATGTGCAAGTCGCACTATGAAGAGTTAGCTTCTTCGCTCTGCAAGCACGTCATTCTACTTACCAGTATCAAAGAGTAGTAGTCGTGGGCATGGGCAAACACCATGTCGGTGCAATCTACTCCATCTGTTGCCACTTCGACCTCCACGCCGACTTTCTTCAGATATTTCTTCAGCACTTTCTGGTTCACAGGATTGTCTTCGACCAGAAGCACCTTATAACCCTTGTTGCCCATGCGCTTTTCAATTTCTTGATAACTAGCCTTTTGAGTTTCCACCATCCGCTGCGCCGTGGAGCGGTTCCGGTCGATGCTCAGATCTCGGACTTTTTCCGGGTCAAAAATGACAGCAAATCGTGACGGCTTCACAGGTTTGTATATGAATGTCACAATATTCTCTGAGACCAGTTGCTCGTACTTTGTATCTGCTGCCAGCCTCATCACTGCCTGTCTCTGAACCGAATCAGAGAGAATGAGAATAGTGGTGTTGCTGATCGTTTCTGACTTTGTGATGCGTTCCATAAGACCAATAATTTCCTCAGGTGAGGGAAGATTGAGGACAATGTGGGTGAAGTTCACAGACTCATCGCCGCCCAACAACGTCTGTGCTTTTTCGACGGAGTCGAGCGCCGTGATTTGATGGGGTACATCCTTCGGAAGCGTCGTCTCGATATGCTGCGCAGTTGCCTCGCGGCTGTGTGTCTGCGGACAAATAATGAGGATCGAGTACATGGGAGGTCTGAAATCCTCTGTCTTGTTGCTGGCCTCCGGTCTGGGCGTTCCACCCGGTGACGTCCCGCTGGCAGGCAGTTCGAGCTTCATCTGTGACAGGTCCTGACCGCTGGCTCTGGCAGCCTCGCTGAAATGCACTAAACCAACGTTCACCGAGGAAACTGACGTGCGCTCAGTGACATGGGATATGGTTGAGTGCACTGAAGGATCCGAGCTTCCGCTAGAAGCAAGAGCGGGTGATACGAACTCGGGATCGGTACTGGGACTCGATATTGCCCTCGGAGGTGGCTGGTTTTTGCCACCAAGGCGTAGTAAGGCGACTTCCTCTGGGGATTTGATAGCGGGCTGAATGGCGGGCTGGAACAATTGCGGGCTTATCGGGCCGTCGGGGTGATCTGACCGTGTTGGGAGAGCGAACTTCGCCGTGAACGTGAAAGTTGAGCCTTTGCCAGGGACTGCAGTACCTTCCATTTTGCCGCCGTGAAGTTCAACCAGCTGGCGCGAAATAACCAACCCCAGTCCGCTTCCGCCATGTTGCCGGGTGCTGCTTCCATCGATCTGGCTGAATGGCTTGAAAATGAGGTCGGCCTCCTCTTTCGTGAAGCCTCGGCCCGTGTCAACGACTGCGAATTCGAGCATGATTTCATCCTTGTCTGTGGACGACTTTTTATCGGTGAAAATTCTGCATCGGCTGAAGACCTCGCCTTCAGCGGTGAACTTGATTGCATTTCCTATGACGTTGAGCAGGACTTGGCGGATGCGGACCTTGTCACCCTTGACCCAGGCGGGAACGTCCTCTTCCACGATGTAGTTCAACTCGAGCCTCTTGGCAATAGCCATGGTAGACACTAGCTCATTGACATCTTCAATCAGAGAGCGTGTGTGGAACCATTCGAACTTGAGTTTCATCATGCCAGCATCAACCTTGGATAGATCCAAAATGTCATTAATGATCATGAGAAGGCTGTTGGCACTCGTTTGAATGGTGTTTGTGTAGTCACGCTGCTCCTCGTTGAGTGTCGTGTCCTGTAGGAAACTGACCATGCCAGAAATGCCGATGAGAGGAGTTCGAATCTCATGAGACATGTTGCTAAGAAACCTACTCTTGGACTCCATAGCTTCCTTCAGTTTTACTTCCAGGAGCTTGTGGTCGTTGATATCCGTCGCAGAACCGAAGTAGGAGCTGGCGCCATTGCCAAAGTCAATGTTGTCAATCTCAACACATCGTATGAGGTGCCACCTGTAATCCCCGTTTTTGGACCGTAGTCGAACCTCTGTTGTGTACGAAAGTCTCCCGTTGCTGTCGGTGGTTACTTTGATGATCCCCTTTCGTGCCAATTCAGTCAGGTCAGCTGTGGGCATCTCGTAGACCGAGCTACTGCTAGAGCTGTTATTTCGTGACAAAGCTTGGTGCACGCCCCTGAGATTGGTCTCTAAAAGATTGCCCTTAGAGGCGAATGCCGCTTCGAATGCCGACGACTCTGACTGAGTCTCCCGATCAAACTTGGCGGGAAGGGGTGTTGGCGGTCTGTCTGTAGGAATCTGGCACTTTGCAAGATCGTCAGGGTGCACGAAGTCCATGAAACCAAGACCAAGAGAGTCCTCAAAACTCTGGCCAGTGTATGACAACCACTGCTCGTTTGCGAATGTAATCCCTTCGTCTTCGGTGGCGGTGAAAATGATCTGGGGGATTAGGTTGGCGAGAAGTCTGTGCTTGGCTTCGGATGCCTCGATCTCTTCTTGACGGGCAGCTTTAAGCTCCGCGATATGCTGGTCATGGATATCCATGTAGGATCCAAGGAATTGCATCATTACACCTCGTTTGTCACGAGATGCGACGGCGCGGGCATAGAACCACCGATAAGCACCATCGAAACGTCTAATACGAACCGTTCTCGAGAATTGTTCGCCTGTCCGCAGAGAGTGGCCCCATGCCTTCAAATACTCCTCCCTATCATCAGGATGAATACTGCCCCAGGGATCAGCGGCGAGATCAGACACTGTCTGCCCCCGGTACGTCAAGTATCGACTGTTCACCCAGACGATCTCCCCAGTCTGTGGCAGAGACACAAAGACGTGTGCAGGGAGCGAGTCGAGGATCAACCCCTTCAAGCGGTCCGAAGGCGGTGGCATGTCGACTGAGCCAACGGTTACAGAACCCGCCCTTGTCGGTGCGTCGTAGGGCACTGGTTTGCTTACAACGCTCGAACTGGGTGGCAACGATTGAAAGCTGGTGGCAAAGTCGGCACCATAGGAATGTAAGAGCGTGTGCGGGCCGGATTCGGAGCCCCTGCGTTCGGAGGAGGGCTTCATGCGAGGTTCCAACAATGCAATCTCGTGCAAGTAGTTTTGAAGCTCGCTAGAGAGAACGCGCTTGACACCACCAGGCGTTGAAACTCGGCTTTCCACGAGTTTTTCCATGGACCCTTCGCAACTTTCGCCTGCTCCGGGTATGTCATTTGGCTGCTGCAACACCGGTGATAGTGGCCGGTGTTCTGCAGAAACGCGGACTTGTCTTCTGTCGACCGGCGAACTCTCCTTTGAACCCTGTCTTGTCTTTTGAGAGCTCGCCGCAGAGGGAGTCTCTGTTTTTGAACTTGACTTTTGCTTCGTGCTGAAGTAGCTGTCACTTCCAATCTGAGCAGGGCTGGTCACGGGGCCTCTTTTTTCTATGAACTGATGCAAAGAACCATGCTCCCAGCCTGGTGTGCCCATTGGAGAACCGGTAGCACTTTTGGAAACACCGGAATAGTCACTCGGACTCGTAATGCTGCCTGCTAATGAACGTTGGGCAGCCACATCCTCAACTGGGAGGTAACTCAAGTTGCCAATGCTAGCAGGGTCTGCCAAGGGACGTCCATCGGTGGCAATGGCACCGAATCCAGCTGTTTGAGGTCTCCGGCGGTTGAGTCCCGTAAGCTCTGTCTCCAAATTTGCGTAATGACGACATAGAGAGAAGGATGTTGCCAGGTGCGGGGCGAGGTACTCCAGTGAATGGCGAAGGTTTGAGGGATATGGGATGATGGGGCTGAGTATCGAAAGGATTGCTATGGGTGCTGGCTTATCCTTCCGCTGCCAAGAGCCAGCAGAACCAACATTGTCCCCTGAAGCCTCCGGAGCTTCTCTCTTGTTCCGACTATGCGTCTTCTGCTCCAAGACACTTGTATCGAGCTTGAACGGATGAACCGGCTTCGAAAGTAGCACATGCGTCAACGGGATGTGAAGAACAGTCCACGCATTGTCAATGCCAATGGCCTCGGGCGGTCGCATTGCGGCGTAATCTGCAGGGGCAGACCCCGGATTGAAGGAGTCCTCGTCGACCGTAGCATCCGTGAAGAAGGGGTTTTCATTCGGGTCGGCACGCACAGCCGGTGACGGCGCGGGGGACTGAGCCCATGGTGATGGTGGAGCTTGCTCGAACTCTTCGTACTTTGGGGTTGGTGGCCGCGGCTCATCATCTTCAAGTCCCGATATCATGCTCGAGGGTTTAGGCCTCTCTCCAGCTTTGCTGCGGCCCAAGCTCCCTGGAGGGTTTGAACCCCCAAGAATAGTCGATAGCTTAGAGCTCGAGTCCATTCTTGCCTTTTTCAACTTCTTCCTTGCAGTCTCCATCACGGTTGCTTTTGTTGCCGGATTGAAACGACTTGCAGGTTCTTCGGGCAGGTTTTGCAGGTATGGGTAGCTTCTTGTCAGCGCGATCACTTTTCCCCTTTCAAGGACACGCAGGACGCCACTGTGGTCGATGAGAGGATCGGCTTCGTAGTCCAGAGCTTGAAGGACAGGGAGCACCCTGCCTTGTACATCGGGATTCGCAACAACAGGAACCTCCCAGCTTGGCAAGTTTTCCTCCTCGGCATCGTGCTCGGCCAGCGCCGACTTGTTCAGTGGAGGACCCGATGACCCCTGGCTGTCTTCGACGGACGGTCTAGGCGGGAAATAGCTTTTGCTCCTACCAAGCCCCGTAGGCCTGCGCGAGGGCAGAAGCCTCTCGTTGTTCACTTTCCTCTCGCGATTGTCTTCATACGTGGTGAATGAATGACGAGTCTGAAGGCTCGGCCGAGACTGTAACCTAGGCCGTTGGGGATCGTCAGGTGTTGAAGTGTCTTCAGGGCCGATATCACCTGCATTGCTGGGGATGAGGCTGCTGCCTCTAGCAATATAACCAAGGCTCAGGTCGTCTTCCTGGTGTTCGTTGTACGTCGCCTTCTGACCCCAAGGCACATTCTCGATGTCCGTGGAATCGGCGGGGACGGCCAGTGTAACTCTCTCGGCCTTGTACACGTCCCTCATGATTTGGACTACAGTATTCCACCACGCATCCAGTCCCGGCTCGGCATTGAGCATTAGTGAAAGATCATACAGATTCGGACTAGGAAAATCGCCATCTAGCTGACCGGTGGCGCCGGTAGGAAGAAAGGTGAGAGCTGAAGCGGGAGTCGACGAGCCAGAAAGAACCTTATCCTGAGCGGCGCCGAAGCCCTCAAAGGACATGGTTTGAGACATGAAAGCCGCGGCAGTTGGCGACATGTTCCCGAAAGTTCGGTTCATCGGTCCGTAGCCTGGCGTAGACATGCGCGGAAAGGGGTAAGATGGAGTGCCGGCGACGTAGCCTGGAGTCATGCCGCCTCGAATGGTGTTGCCCGACTCGGTGGAGGTTGCTGTCAGACCAGATGATGTCGTCGCCAAGGCCGAGGCCAGGATCTGCGGCGAATTGCCACCTTCCTCTTGAATTGGCGACACGCGGGCTTTTTCGGGTGTCGTCGCAAGCAAACCCCTCGTCGCCAACTCGCGACGTTCTAAATCGCGAGCCAAACGCTCCCGGTACTTGTTCAGCTGTATTTGGGATTCGGATAGGGGAGGCGGCGTTTGATTTTTGGTCTCCGCGCTCCCATCATTCTTGCTTTTTCCCTCTTTGCCGCATGTCCCACCGGTAACGTCATCGGCAGCTTGAGATGCGCCCGGGGCACGCTTTTGGATGGTATTTGGGCTCACAAGGCCGGAGATCGCAATGGCTGCGGCAGAAGATTCGAGTTGCGCCTTGGAGCGATCAGTCAGAGACTGGGAATACTGTTCCTTGGGCACATTCGACATTGCGACACGGGCATTTCCACCGGACGTAGGATATTCGTGGGTTAGTCCATGGCGGGCACTCGGAAGGTTCAGCGAAGGGCCTTTTTCTTTGGTGGACGACTTTTTTGCTTCAGGGCTGCTTCGTCGTGGAAGACTAAGCCGACGCGCAGAGGACGAGTCTTTCTTGTCTGCTGGAAGGCTAGTGCTTGGCATTCCTCATGAAGTACGGCGCCCATACGCAAAGTGATAACGAGTTTTCGAAAAGGTGATTTGTCCGGCCGTTTGCGAGTAAGCCAAGCCAGATTTCTACCCAGCAACGTTGTCGTCGAAGATTGAATATCGAGCAGAACGACGGTCGTATGGAGCGTCGGCGGGTAGCCGTTGGAGGCGGAACGGAAGCGGTCTCTGGAATTGGTCGGCGAGGTTGTGGTGATAAGTGATGGAGGCGGTTGTGATCGTCGAGGAGCAAGCGTGGTAAGGAAGCGTGGTAAGGCGGCGCGGTGTGATGTTGTGCGGTTGCGGTTGCGGTTGCGGTTGCGGCGGGTTGGAATTGGATCGGTACCTCGTGACGGTGGTAAGTTGATGTGGACGAAGCGGGAAGGTATGAATGGGATGTGTATGGGCTGAACCGGCGAGTATGGGACTTGGTCCAGTAACTAGGACGGGGGTTTACTCCTCAGTCTTGCATCGGGCCTGACGCTGATAGTGGACAGGGGCTGGTGGTTAAGTGGTGGCGGAGAAATAGGGCAAGGGAAAAATTGGAAGCGAATTCAAAGCAATGGAGAGAACACCTCAGAAAGAGAGGCACGGAAATTCGAGGTGGGCAAAGGACCTGTTGAGGGCAGCGAGACAGTAACAGACTCGAAGGCAAAGGCAAAGGCAGAGGCAAAGGCAGAGGGAGGCACAAAGCTGGGCCGAGAGAGTGAGAAAGATAGAGACAGGCGGCGGAACAAGAAAGGAAAGAGTGGGCAGCCCCGTTCCATCAGAGTGTTCCTGCTTGATGACGTAGTTGGGAAATGGAGCTGAGGACTACTAGGTAGGTATGGAATAATGGAACCTCTACTCCAAGTACCTCTCCCCTCCTCTTCTCTGCGATGCACTCGCTCTGCTTCCTCACCTCTGTCACACACTCTCTCTCCTATCCTACAATCATGGAAGGGCCGCTAACGAGGCTTTGACAGGCATCTATCTTAGGGGTCCAGTTGCCTCTCTCATTTGTTATTCTAGTTTTGATTAGTTGGCGATGGCCTCGTGTGCGTTGGTCTAACCAGGACACGGTCGTGAGCAAGAAAAATTACCTACTAGGTACCTTACCTACCTAGGCGCCAAGGTAGAGTAGGCACGTACCTAAGGTACGGCAAGAAACTTCCATGGTAACTAGCCCGGGGATTGTGGGCGCGCCAAATGCCGCCAACGGTTGCTCCTTTGGAGGTGACTTGCTAGGGGCTCCTGGCCACGACCACAACCACAGACCATCGGCAGCGTGGAAATGCGTCCGCCCCGAGGTCAGGTGCCGTCAATGACATCTCTGCTACTATACCAAGGATGCGCCTTTTTACCCATGGAATACTTCAGTACCTATCTCACGACCTGGAATAGTCTCTCCATTCGGCAAACGAATTGAGTGTCCCATTAGTATACGATTGCTCGCCAATAATCCTGCTATGCAAGAAAGGTAGATAAGAGAAGATAAAAGACATATCGCAGTGTTTCAATCTACCTGGGTAGTTCTGATTCTGTTATTGACCCCTCATTAAAAGGGAATCTCAGCTCCCTGCTTCTCTCGAACTAGCTAGCAGCACAGGCGACGCTACAAAAGCAGTTTGCAGCCACAGCATAAGGTTGCTCAGTGAACTGCTCTCGACGTTGGATTGCTCGCTCGCCTCCTGGCTAGGGCCAATTACCACCAATGACATCGACGAGGAGGATGTTATGGACCAACTCCCGACCACAACACAAATTGGACATCTCTCCCATATTTCAGTAGGTTGGGCTTGTCAACCACGGGAAATATTCAGGAAGACCGCACGATGTATAGGTACTAGATAGGTACCTTTGATAGCACCTCACGTGTACGTGCCCTGGTCAAGAGTGGATCGAATTACATCAGCGAGTACGTACCTACCTACCTCACCTTACTACTAACCTACCTATGTACCTACCTTCAGGTAAGGCTGGTAAGGCAGGGTATCTTCCGTCACGCCAGCCCCAAAGCTGCACATCCGTTGCACTGCTGGACGATGCCCCAGTGGTTGACTCTCCGTTCTCGGTGAACAGAACCTGCCTGTCTACCTACTCCTAGCTGCTCCAGCCCCCTTCGCCCTTTGCTGACTGGACCTGCCGGTGGGGGGCGCGGTTCTACTCCAAGGAGTCATGCGTAACCAAGAAAGGCAATCTTGGGCAGGTGGTATTGGAGGGCGGATTTGGAGACCGGATCCGACTGTCCTTGCTCACCTGCCTTTCACCTGAGACGGGACTTCCGACTTTCTCAGACGGCAATCGAAAATTCTCGGGGCCCTCTCTAGCGGTCTCCATCGGATGCCCTCCGCCGTTTCAATTCCAACTCCACGCTTCCCGTAACGGAGCCCACTCGGCAGCCATCTTGGGCCAGGGGCCCCATACCTGACGACCTTCCTACCCCGATAGAATCCAGCCGTTAGTTGGCTTTGTTGGTCCGCTCAAACTCCTCCCGGACCATGATACCTTTGTCCAACCTCCAAGGCAGAGGCAAGTTCATGACTCTCGCGACGATCAACAACATAACATTCATCATCGCCGCGCCATATGCTTGGAAAACGTTCCAGACGACATACGGGATACTGAATACCTCATGCCAAACATCTGACGGACTCAACCACGCATCCGGCCCGAAATCGCACGTTTCAGCGACGCCGCTGTGAGGGAAAATACCCACCGAGCCACTGTCGAAGCCGGCTGACTGGATCCGTTCCATGGCAGGAACCCCCCGTATTTGGAGACACACAAGCTAGAATGCGAGCCGCCAATCCACTGGATTTGATGAACTTTATCCCAGTTGCCTAAAGAAGTCTCAAAACTCGCATCAATGCTGAAGCCAGAGACACGTGTACGACAGATCGACTGTCTCCAGCAGGAAACAGATCGTCCAGAAAGCCCAAAGGCAATAGAGTCTTGAGGGGGCTGCTGTGATGCAACCACGGATTCACTCTCTCGCCTGTATCGTACTTCCCAACGATCATGGGTGGACGCTCAACTCTCGACTCTGTATGCTTGCTGCCTATGGACGCCCCAACCCCCTTATCACCAAAAAAAAAAAAAAAAAAAAAAAAAGGAAAAAAGGAAGGCTTGAGAATGGATAATGGCATGTCGGCGTCTCAATTCCCTCGGTTTACTCATGTCCTTCGGTCCCGAATACGATGCAAAATATTTGGTACAACACATACGCGGTCATGATGAATACACAGTCTGGACGAACACGACAATTCCGTACCTCACGCGCTTTCTCCAGCTACTACGACTTCGACTCCCGCCTTTCGCAGCCTATTTCACGGTCGGCTGCCTCGAAAGCTAAAGCAAGGTCTCCCAGGCGATATCAAGATTACGGTGATCAAGTGACGAAGCTCCTGCCCCGACTCCCCGCCACGGTGGACTTGGTAGCTTACCCAGTATCGGACGACACAATTCGGTCACGCCTTGACGCCCCAGCGGCAGCCGCGTCGAGTACATCTTGATTGTGGGGGCCGTCGTTGAATACCTAACTCCACCAACAACATCACAGGGTACGAGATTGGGATGTGCCCTGGGAAAAAAAGGGTGCGTTGGTGGACATCGCGAATCCTGCTGCCTTACTTTGATGCCAGCACCTGTCGTGTTGTGCCTCTCGCAGTTCAGCGCCGTCGCAAAGGCGGCACCAGATGTCCTGTTGGCCGCCGACCTACGGAACATCACCTAAAGCGTCCGTACCCAAACCTGGACGGAGAGCACATGGGTTTGTCAGGCCATGTCAGAAGCACAGACCTATCGATTTACTATCTTTCGCAAACTCGCTGAGACGCAACTGTCCCTAATGAGAATCTGTCACTTTGCTGTTTATGTTCAGTCTTGCAGTTGAACCGAGTTTCATTGCTCTGCACACACTTCACCGGTGCGCCAACAGGCGGAGAAAACCCCAGTGGCTTTTGATGGTGGCCGGGATGCAGCTAGCTAGCGGAGCTGAGGTACCAAGGCCACGCCAGTGCTGATAGTGGCTTGTGAGGTCACCTGTGGCTGAATCAAGAGCAATTTCCCGTCGCGAAACCCTTCTGCATCTGCTTTCCCTTCCCAATCATCAAATTGGATCGCCGAATGGATAGTTGTCCTCGATGTTGAGAGTTTGGGCGGGTAGGGAAACGTTCCAAACACGAATCTGGCACCGTCTTATGGGACAAGAACCAACACGCTCTACCAGGTGACACTGTGCGTCGCAAGCCGGCGGAACACCCGACTCAAGGCGTCCGCTCAGGTGCAAAAATGGGTTGATGGCGGGATGTATCGCGTTCTTTGGACAACTTTCACGAAGCCAATGGCACCATTCAGCCTCCCAATGGGGAATAGTTCCTGGCAGCGTCTCACAGCAACAAGACAGAATTTGGGGCTAACGGACGCTGCTCCGAGAGGCAAAAGAGCTTACAGATGCTTGGTGCTGCCTTCCTTGGGCAAAGTACGCAGCAGTAAGTCCTGGGCACGATGCAACGTGCGCTCAAGAGGCAGACCCAGTTGCTCTTCAGCCAACGCATGAGACTTTAGACCCCTGAGGCATGTTCATGCCGTGCCAAATGACGTCAAAATGCATCATCACCGAGGGAGAGTTTTGAAATCGGGAACCTACCTTAACCTACCTGAGCACAACGAACGGGGATCCTAGCTTGAAAGCTACGTATCCACAAGCTCTTTCAGGTTTCCCTTACAGCAGTACAGGGTTTTTGGATGGTTTTTGGATCCGAACCAATTTCTATGTCTTAGTTTACTTAGTAACCTTTATATTTGCAAAAAAACGAGGTCTTTTCTATGCCGAATAATAAATAAAAACTTAGTAGTAGTTACTAACTACCTTAATAATTCTAACTAAAACCTTTGACTACTTTAAGTAAAAAAATTAAAATAAGCTATAGGATATTATAAACCTCTATGAGTAATTTAAATTTATGAAATAAATCTTTAAAGTACTTAAGTATAGTAATAGGACTATAAGTATCACTATTTAATTTAAATTAAGCTACTAAGATACCTTAATACCTATATCTTATCAATACTTATATTATAATATATTACTCTAAATATTAAAAGAACTATTAATTTAATAACTACCCTTCTAATAATACTACTTTAATTAGAAATTAAAAACAATTTTATCTTATAGTAATTAACTTTATGTAATAATAAAGGTGCCTTAAAAAGGAGTATCTTCGCTTAATTAATAATATTAAGACGGAGTTCAAATATATAATATATTTAATACCTAAGAACATTATTAAAATTAATTAGTTATATAATAAGTAGTATGTTAAATTCTTTAAAGCGCTAAAGAAGTAGGTTATAAACCAGAGGATATAGCAAAATAGGGTGCTAGATTATTAAGGGCAAGGATATATACCTCTAGCTCTAAAGAATTCTATATATGTCACGAATAGCAAATGGGCGAAGGTTGGCATACTTCAATTGCACTATATTGAGTGGATTCTGCGTTAAAGAAGGGAAAAGTCTATCTATAGGCTAGCATAGCCCTAGAAGGCTAAAGGCTCGCCTAGAGATCATATAACTTAGTAGTTATATAACTCTAAGTTAAGGTAGGTTTAACCTAGTATTATAATACTCGCTTAGAGATTATATAACTTAGTAGTTATATAACCATAAAATTAGGTAGATCTAACCTAGTATTATAATATTACCCCCTTCTTTACTAGTATTACTATTTATAGTAATTAACTATTATATATATAATTAATCCCTAAATAGCGTTCCCGCTTCTAATAGTTATACTAGGGTATTATTATTATCTATAGTAGCGGGGTCCTTATTTTAGGTAGTAGCTAGAAGCTAAGCTAAAAGGTGTTTTAGTAGTCTTATAGTAGGTAGGTTAGTAGTATGAAAGTCTTATAGGGCTACTAGGGTATACTTAAAACTTTTAGTATTATATTAGAGAGGGTTATAATTATAGCTTTTCTAGTTAATATAATATTATAACTATTCTTAGTATAATTAGCTAGTAGTTATCTATATAACCTTATATTCTAGCTTATTATTAAACTTAATAGTAGGTAATAGGTCTTTAAATTAACCTAGTAGAGGGTCCCTAGTAGCTTTCTAAAGCTTACTAGGGTAGAATACTAGGTAGTAGTAGTATTCGTTTAGTAGATCTAATACTTATATCCCCCTAGAGCTAGTAGCTTTAATTAGCTATAATCTATCCTATAGTATAGATAGCTTTAAAGAATTCTCCTAGTGCGATCTATCTATTAATATATAGATAAAGTCTCTTATAGCTAAGTTGTTAGGCTATTAGTAATAGTTAGTAGTATAGGCATAGTAGTATTAAGCTATAGCTATATTCCTTTTAATAATATCTTATATATTATATAGGTTTTATATAAGCTACTAGGTATTACTCTAATTAATCTTTTCCTTTACTATTAAGAACTTCTATATATATTAATCCTAATTAAAACTTATTTATAATAAATATCCTTATTTAATCTTAAATAATATAAGCTCTATAGTTTTATTTAATGGTATTACTTAAGCGAAGTTTATAATAGGGAGTATTTTACTCTAGTTATCTTAGAACTAGTTTATCTAAGGGTAGAGGTATTAGGTTAGATACTAGTTAAGGATCTCTATCTATCTATTAGTTTCTATATAGCTAGTTATACTTAGCTATATAGTTATACTATATATCTTATAAAGTTTACTCTAGAACTTAGAAGTAAACTAAGGGCTTTTATTAGATATAATTATAATTAGGGAACCCTATATACTAGAATATATAGGTATAATATAGCTAAGTAAGATCCTATACTATAATAGTTTTATAATAGAGAAGAGAGATTATTTTTTTTAATAAGTAGTATATTACTATAAATATATCATTATACCTATAGTAGTTAGGTAGGTATAGTATAAAGTCTATTATAATATATTCCTAGGGGTAGTCTAGTATTAATAAAGGTTTTAACTCTCCTAGGGGCTTATCTCTTAGCTTCTAAGCCTAGTAATAGGTATAGTAGTTATAAATATACTACTTAATATTAGTAGTTAGCTAGGGCTAAAAGTAGCGCTCCTTTGGAAGCTTAATAGTCTTATTTTAACCTTGATATATTATAAGCTTTTAGGTATAAGCCTTATAAATTAACTTTATATATAGGTCCTCCTCCTTAGGTATTATAAGCTTCCTATCTATTATTAAAAGCTTATCTTATATTTTCTAACACTCCTTTTAGTAGTAATAAGTATTTTTAGTGCTTTAAGTAATAGTGTATTAAGCTTATAGTTAAGCTAGAGGATCTATTTAACTAGGAGGTATCCCTTTAGCTTATCTTCCAGTTTAAGTATATTAATAGCTATTATAAGGTAGCTTAGGGCGCTGTAAGAGTATGGCTATAGGTCTAAACCAGGAAAGGCTAGAATGCTGAAACATAGGTATCCGTTGTTATATTAAACTATTGCTTAACCTTCTAAATCTATAGCTTGCAGAGCTTTCTCTAAGGTTCATTTATCCACCCCTAATTTACTAACGTTTTGCTAATAGCATAGCTTTATATCTTATACCTGCTATTATTCGTTATAATTACCCCACCTTCTAAAGCCTTAGTCCCTAAGGCATACTAGTAGGGTAATATAGCTCTATATTACTAACTATAGGGGGGTAGTTTAGCGCCTTTATTATATTATTTACTATTACTCTTTTCTATACTAGATTTAGGCTATTATAGCAAATAACGTATTTTATTTTCTAGCGTATTATATATTTTTGAGATTCAAGTATTGCTATTATTTTTTAATTAGTTGCTAATATTTATATAACTATTTAGTAGTATATAGCTAGTAATTATTTAGCCTTATTATCTAGCAATATTAAGTATAAAAAGGCATCTTCTTCTTAAGGTCTCTAACCTAGTTAAAATTTCTCCTATTTATAATTCTTTTTTTAACCTATTATCCTCTGTCTTTAAGCGCCTATTTTATAAAATTTTGCTATAATTATCTAATTTCTCCCCCTTTCCCTTTCTCTCTCCTTATCTTACTTATCTACTTCTCTAGCCTTTTGCTAATAGCTCTCTATAATATCCTATATTATATATATAGGTATAATACTTATGAAATACCTCTATAATCCTAAGATTCTCTCTAGCAACCTTATTAGTCATACTAATAGTAGCTATCCTTATATTAGCTATCTTTATAAGATATATTAGGATATTATCAACCTTCGCTATATATATAGTAACTACGCGTAGAAGTATTTCTATTATAACTTTAATAAGAAGAAATATACTACTATAAGTCTCTACTAATTTGCTGCTTAGTTACTATATACTAATGCCTAGTAGGTTCCCTAGGAGCTTTAGGGCGCTACCTAAATAACCTAGAATATATTCTACTAGATCTAGATTTAGGAGTATAATAGCATCCTAACCCCTCTTTATTATTATTATTTTCTCACTTCGCTTAATAAATATTTATTAATATAGAAGTATATTACTAAGCTTATCTATAATCCTATTACTAGTAGTAATAGCTATAATATAGAGCAGCTCTAGCTCTAAGAGCTCGCCTTAATCTATAAGTACCTAGCGCTTAATATCTTAGTTTATATAAGCTATTATTTACTACTCCATTGCTAATTATATCCTATTAATAATTAGTTCTAGGTTAGGACACTTTATAATAGTATTAATATACTTTAGCGCCTAAATACTACCTAGCTATTATATATTTGTAATAATAATCCTGCTATCTACCTCTATAATAAGATTAATTATTTAGTTAATAACCCTTTAATAATACTAGTCCCTAAGCGCCCTTGCGAGCATAATATCACCTCCTTTCCTAAGTTCTCTAAGGTGCTTTAAGATAATCTCCTTAAGTATACTACTAATAATATTCTCTCCTACTTTATTACTATTACTAGTGCTCGCCCTATCTCTTATACCTCCTATCTTAATACTCCTACTAAATATAGCTAAGAGGGTAGTAATAAGTTAGTAAAGAAGGCTAAGAAGACTAAGATTACTATTACTATTTCTAATAATAGCTCTAGTAATAAGTTAGGTAATAAGTTAGGTAGTAGTTTTAGTAATAAGTTAAGTAGTGAGTTAGATAGTAACTCTAGTAATAAGTTAGGTAGCGAGTTAAGTAGTGACTCTAGTAATAATTTACCTAGTAGTTAGCTTATAGGTAGTAGTACTAGGGATATTAGTAGTGCTAGCTTAGTAACTAGTTGCTATAGTGCTCGTAGTAGTACTACCCGTAGTTATAGTAGTTATAGTGCTCATGCCTATAGCCATAGTAGGAAGTGAATAACTAGTTAGATTATTAGCTTTCTTCCTTTCCTTTATAGGATAATACCCCCTTTTATTATAATATTAGTAATTATTCGCTACTTAATATAATTAATATTCTACTTCTTAATTTAGCTTCTATTCTATAGTCTTATAGCTTATAATTAATAACTTATTACTATAACTTTAGCAACTAGTTATCTGTAAAGGTATCGAGGGGCTAAGAGCCACGGTTAGGTCAAACTAACAGCAGAAGCACCCAAAAGATAGGGTCTATATTATTATGCTACTTTTGCTTGCTTCCTCTAAGATCCCTTATTTCTAGCCTTTAGCGAGTATTTACTAAGTCTTTGCTATAAGGGTTCTATA
>JAOQIF010000744.1:0-43921 GCA_026260285.1 Colletotrichum sansevieriae | reverse complement strand
ATAATAATAATAATAATAATAATAATAATAATAATAATAATAATAATAATAATAATAATAATAATAATAATAATAATAATAAGGAAGAGCTATATTACTAGAATTCAATAAATAAGAGACGCTTAGCGAGAATACCTTTTCTAGTAATATCTAGATAGGATAATTTAAGTAAATAAGAAAGTTAGTTACCTACTTAGGAGAAGTTAGAATAGATAGGAGACTACGCTTTATATACTAAAGATCTATATTTAAGGGTTACCCTTTAGAAATCTTATGAATACCTACTTATTAAGAACTATTAAAAGCACTATAATATAAAATTAACTAGTAGTTTAAAGACTCTAAGATTATAATTAGTATTATAGCTAAAAGAGATAAATAGTGAGCTATAATTAAAAGACTATATTATATATAGAGAGGTTACTTTATAAAACGCTTTTAAGATATTAGAAGGATAACCTTAATAGAATATATAATTAATCTCTTACTAGGAGGATAGCTAAAAGTCTAAAGGTAGCTAAGGTACTTAAGGAATAAAAGGGAGTTTTCTATTATAATATTCCCTAAGATAGACATAGCTTGAGTTATCTAGAGAATAGATAGAAAGTTACTATAAGCTATAAATATACTATTCTAAAAGAAACCTTATAAGCCTATAACTCTAAGAATTATATATAACTTCTAATTAATTAATAAAGCTTTAATTAAACTAATATACCTATATTATAATATAAAAACTAATATTAACTTTGTTTTTTATAGCGAACTAAGATACTATTTATAGACTAATACTTCTAATAGATTCTAGGGTATCTTTATTTAAGGCTATATTTATTAGGCCTAGAGGAATATAGGAATACCTTAGTATAATATTAGGCTTAAAGGGGGCACCTTCTACTTATATATAATTTAGAGATCTAGTATTTAGATATTATAATATTAATAGTAGGTATATCCTATCTATTATAAGCTACTTACTATACCTTAAGAGCTTGCTCTTTATCTTTATTAATAACTATAATATAACTATAGGAATAATCTTTAAGGATTACCTATATTTTCTTTATTAATACTACTTCCTATATATTACTTAGGCTCCTATTAGCTTAAGTAGAAATAAAATAATATAAATTAAACTTATATAGAGTTAATAGGTTCTAAGATTTAGGATACAAAGGTCTATTCATTATTAAAATATTAAAATAAGTTTATATACTAGAAGAGGATATTTAGAGATAAGCTACTAGAGATATAAATAGAAGTCCAAGGCTTACTCTAGTTTATATTATTTATTTATACATATATCCTAGGATATACTAACCTAGAACGTATTATTAAGAGAGCCTTCTTTAGGGAGATAACTAAATAAATAAAGATGAAAAAGAAAGGTACATAGAGAGAATAAATAGAGAGAGAAATACTATACTAGGGAGAGGCCTAAGCTATTACCCTAGATATTACTTATAATATAATATAACATAATTTAACTTATAGAGCTTTATTAATAGCTTAATTCTATATTATAATAAACTATAGTAATATAGGTATTAGTATAATCCTACTCTAACTACTTAATAAGTATAAGAAAAGAATTCGTATTATAAATAAGAACTTTAGTAATACTCTAGTTATTATATAGATAAGCTGGAGACTAATATATATTAAATAGAAATACTCTATCTCTAAAAGAGAAATCCTAGTAATAGTTAAAGCCCTTATTAAATACTAATAGCTAATAAATACTAGTCTATACCTGACCTAACTTTATATAAACTATTTATTAATTAAATAGAGTATAAGAAACTAGGGAGAAAGATATAGAAAGCTAGTGAGGTAGATTACAATCCTTATAGAATATAATATTATTTATAATTATTAACTAGATATAATAAGGATTATTAAAATTATAAATAGACTTAGTAGGATCTACCTAAAACTATAGGATATATTAAGAATAATTAAGTAATAGATAAATTATAAAGTAAGAGTTAGGAATAGATTAATTACTATGGATAATACTAGGATGTATATAAATATCTTATAATCTAGGTTAGATTATTATAGCTAAATTGGGATTATAAAACGCTAGGGTAATAAATAAAACGATAGACTAGGCCTTATTTTTATTATGTAGGATATAAAGAAGGCTTTACTAGCGAACTTAAATAGGTTAAAATAATAGATAAATAAGGACTAGAGATAATAGATTTAGGAGGCCCTCTATAGATAATAAGGCTTAGAAGAATAGCATAGGGATATTATTAAGTTTCTATTCTTAGGCCTCAAAGGTATATAATATCTAAAAAGAGATAAATAAAGAGTAGTGGTTATAAAAGCCTATAAGTACTAGATATATAATTTTAAATGATTAAAGATAGAGCGAGATATAAGCTTAATAACCTATATTAAATAAGATAAGATTACTAAAATATTATTTAAAATATATAATAAATAGGGATACTTTAGGCTTATTATTATAATATATAACCTATAAGGTTAGCTATATTAGCTAAGAAGAGTATAAGATCTAAGGATCTATATTATATTATATAATATTGTGAGGGGCTAGCCCGGGTTTGTTCAACTTAGGGGTGCCTTAATTATAGTAATCTAAGCTAAGGAAGGGAAGTTTTCTAGGAAGTTCCCCGTGCGATAGAAAAGCGGATATAGGGCGAACGTTAAGCGAGAGCAGTTATTAAGGGTAGAATCCTTAGGGTTTATAGCACCGCCTAGATGCTAGTAGTAGCGTAGCTTATAATATATACCCCTCCCCCCCCCTCCCCCTAGCCCTCATATAAGTTGCAGGTTTGAGCACGGGCTAAGGGCTAGTCTAGAGCGATATTAATCCGGGCTACTAGCCGCTCTATACCCTATAAGTAATAATTATAATAATATAATTTTTCACACCCTAAGTTTGCTTCCTCTTTTTCCTCCTCCTATTAACCTATACTAGAGTAAGTTAACTAATTAATTATAATATTATTTTAGCTAATAACTCGTCGTTTTAGTAGCGTTTTAGCGCGCTCTTAGTCTGCATTAGTATAAGTTCGTTATATCTAAACCCCTATTAATTGCTAACTTATATAAATCTAATTAATCTAATTTCCCTCGCTTCTATAATAGCGCCCCCTATAAGTTGCTACCTGCTCTTTCCCCGTAGTTTTGCTATAATTAACCCTATATAGCCCCTCCCTAACTCTAATAAGGAGATAGAGTCTCCTCCTCCTATTAAGGGCCTACCCTCTGATTGCTCTACCTCTACTAGCCTCTCTAATTATAAGGAGGCTGCCCCTAATAACTTTGATCTCGTGGATAATCCCCTCTATACCCTAGCTAGCTAGGAGCTATACGAGTACCTCGACTACCCTCTTCCTATATATCCTATCGCCCGGGAGCCCCTTATAGTATATATTCTTCTACTCGTTTAGCATTTTTCTAATATTTTACTAGGGTTCCTACTTATACTAGCTCGTCTTTAGTAGTATCCCCTAGGATAAGACCTAGAGGCCTCTTTATAAGGTTCCCTGCCTAAAGTATACGTCTACTATAGCTAAGGCTAAGAAGCCTAGTAACGTCGTAGCTTATTATAATATTATTAAACGAGGTATGCTATCCTATCGCTTTTTAACTATTATAAGCCTAACTATATTATAAGTAATATTATCTATTATATCTACTATTCTAACGAGGCTATTAAGTCTGCTTATATTAATATAGGTATTACTTCCCTATTATTCCTTTTCTATAGAGCTAATATTATACTAGAGCAACCCTAGCGTAGTTTACTACTAGGAGGAGTTCGCTTCTCTTAGCTAAGACTGCCTTGCTTGCTATAGCCTCGATAAGAGGACCTCAGTAAGACTCCGCTATTCCTATGTTTTAGGGTTATTACTAATAGTTATAGCTCCCTATATAGATCGAGGCTTATATAGAACTCCTTCGCGCTACTTCTATTTAGAACCGCGAGGTCTATACCTATACTACTATAAAGCATGCTACTAAGGCTGCTATTAAGTTAGATACTTCTCCTATACCTTCTGCTAGTTCTCTAGCTATTCCTATCCTTAGTATTTCTATTACTACTATTACCTTACTTTCCTTCCTAGTTAAGCCTAATAAGGTATAGCTATATTACTTCGCCTAGGCTTACCTAGATATAGCTAAGGTCTTCTATAAGGTTTATCCTATTCCTGCCTTTCTTCTATTCCTAATAATCTAACCCCTTTTCTTAGCTTACTAATATTATTACTACTACTTATAAAGAGCAAGAGGAGTAAGGGGTTATCTTCCTAGGTCCGTGGTTTCTGCTCGCCTACTATCTGCCTACCTTCTGCTTACTTAGGGCCTACTTAGGTCCTATTCCGCCTCCCTATAGCCTTAAGCTATAATAGAGCTTCTTATTTCTACCTACTCCTCTAATTATAAATTACCTAGCTGCTATCCCTCTATCCTACCCCTGCTTATTAACTACTGCTTAACTTATAGTATAATATACTAGGGGTTGCTATTATTCTTATTTATTAGGCTATACTTTTCTTTATACTTATCTACTACCTAGTTATTTTAGAGCGATTATAAGGGCTCCTAGGTAGGCTAACTATACTCTATCTATTTAACTAATAACTTATAATACTTGCTCCTACTTATGCGCTTCTAGCGCATAGCTAGAATAGACTTAACTTCCTATTTATCCTCTCTATCTTTAAAAATCAGGGGTAGTTAGGGATTATTAACTTCTTAGCCTAGGAGGGGGTCGTTCGTAGCGCAGCATAGCAGGCTAATATAAAATTAGTTATAGACCTTGCTTAGAATATTTAACTTAATTATAGTTAGTAAGATTACCCTAGTTACTTCGTACTTTAGGTATAGCTAGTCTAACTTCCTATAGGGTCTTTCTATATAGAAGTTAGCTAGCGATAGCTAGACCTTATCGCCTACTTTATAGCGTTCTGCTAGCATCCTTTTATTATTTGCTAATTATTCTATAGTTAATTAGGCTATAGCAATAGCTGCTTAGGCTAACTCTATAGTTAACTTTAGTTTATTAACGAACTTATTAGTAGCTAACTTATATGAGGTTGATAGCTCTAGCGCGGGCTATACTACTAGTACTAGGTCGATATAGTATCTATAGGTAAAGAAGAATAGGCTTACTCCTATTATAGCTACGTTATAGCTATTAATTACTAGTTAAATAGAGGGTAAGTAAACCTCCTAGTTATCCTAGGCGAAGTTAACTATTATCTGCAGGACTGCTTAGACCTCTTGATTGAAGCGTTCTATTACTCTATCTATCTGCAGGTAGAAAGTAGTGCTTAAGCGTTATTTAATCTTTATAAGCGCGTAGAACTATCGCTAGAACTAACTTATCTAGTTACTACCCCTATTGCTAACGATTAACTTCAGTATACTATAGAATCGGTAGTAGTAGTTTATAAAGCGTTCTATATATGCTTCTATATCTATAGAAGGCATCCCTTCTAGGGTTATTATCTTAGAGAGCCTATTAACTATTACCTAGAAGTATCTCAACCCTGTTTTTACTATATATAGGAGGTTTATAATAAAATCTATTATAAGATTATAATATAGCTATTCTACTACTAGTAAGGGTTAGAGAAGCCTACGTTTCGCCTATTGCTAAATCGTTCCACGCCTATAGCTATTATAGTTTCTTATTAACTAGCGAACTATAGAGGACTATCCTAGCTAGAAGTATTGCTAGGCTAGGATAGCTAGGGTGTTATTCTAGCTAGGGTAGCCTGTTATTTTTAAGTTATAATACTTCTAAATTAACTGCATTTAAAGCACGTTCTGAGGGTAGTTTTTATCTATTAATCCTAGTACCTAGATCTAGTCCCTGAATATTAATTAGCTAAGGGTGTTAATACTATACTTAGTAATCTATAGTTTTAGGCCTAGCTAGGGAGAGAAGCTTCGGTCGCCCCTCTTTATTATAAAATAAGCCCCTTAGTACTAGTTATCTTCTGCTTATGCTTCGTTCTATACGCGTTAAAGGGCTAGATCCTCGAATACTATTATAGCAAGGGCTTTAACTATTACTAACCTCCTTACCTTACTTAGGGCAGAGTTAGGGATTATCTATATTACCCTCCCTTTCTCTCGTTTATCCTCCTATCCCTTTAGGGCGTCCTATTTATAGCATAAGAGCATAAGAGCATATTAAGTATAGCTACTAGGCAACTAGGTTAATATTCTAAGTAGAAATTATACCTTAATAACTACTCTGCTTAGCGACTTTAGCGTTCTATTAAACGTTGCTTTTATATAAAGTATTCGAAGCCCTTATAGTTAGTGAGGACCTTAAACCTAGGGTAGCTTCTTAGCTTAGCATCCTATATGTTTAAATAAGCGATTACTGCTAATAGCTCCTTATTATAGATAGGGTAGTTATATTAAGCAGGGGTTAGCTTCTACGAGTAGAAAGCGATAGGATAGCGCTATCCTTGCGCATCTTCTTAAGTTAGTACCCCTCCTAAAGTAAACCCTGAGCAGTCCGTCTTAACTATAGTTAGGGCTTATAGGTTAAAGTAATATAGTACTAGTGCGGTTTAGAAGCAGCATTTAAGCGCCTAGAATGCGTCTTCTTATTCCTTACCCTAGGTAAATAGCACTCCCTTCTTTATTAGGAGGGTAAGGGGCTCCGTAACCCCTAAGTACTCTAATATAAATACTTAGTAATAATTAGCAAACCCTAGGAAACTTTGCAATCCTTTTACTAAAGTAGGCGCTTCCTATTTAATAATTACCTATACTTTCTCTATATTATAAGCAATACCCTCGCCTACCTTTAGGATAAATCCTATATACTTTACTATTTTTATAGAGAACTTATACTTCGCTAGGTCGAGGTTAAGACTAGCCTCTTAGAGGGCTTAGAGAACCTTATGCACCTTCTGCTCGTGGTCTACTTAGGAGCTACTATTATAGATTAATATATTATTAATATATACTATTGCAAAGTTATTAAGAAACTCCTAGAGCGTGCTATTAATATATTATTAGAACGTTGCAGGGGCTCTGCTTAATCTGAATAGATAGACTAGCTACTCAAAGAGTCTATATTATATATGAAAGGCGGTCTTTTCCTAGTATCCTTCTGCTATATAAATCTTATAGAAGGTAGCTACTATATCTAATTTAATATACTACTTCGCTAAACTAACCCTCTAGAGGGTCTCTTTAATTAAGGGTAAGGGGTAGTAGTCTCGCTTAGTAATTATATTTAATACTTAATAGTTATAATAAAACTATAATCCTCTGCTAGGCTTCCTAATAAAAAGTATAAGCGCTCTAGCAGGAGACTTGCTTGCTCGAATAAAGCCCTTATTAAGCAGGTCTATAAGTATCTTTTTTAATACTAATAACTCCTCCCTAGATATGCTATAGAGGGGTCCCTAGGGTAAGGGCGCCTCTTAGCTAGAGGTATTACACTCGAGGTAGATTTTATAATCTATATTAGGATAACTTAGGGGTAGGGGGTATAACTTAGCTAGCTTAAAAAGCTCTATGAATTTATTATAAATATATTATAATAGTTTCTCTAAATAGTCTTCTAGTTTCTTTATCTTAAGCGCTTTCTTAATATCCCTTAGGTTTACTACCTATATTCCCGCTTCTAGCCTAGATAGCTAGCTCTTACTAACCCTCTAGTAGATCGCTGCGAATAAGGCGGCGTTAAGTTAGCAGGCTTCCTAGATCTCCCTTACTCTCTAGGGTTCTTCCTATCCTTAAAGGGTAATAGTAACCCCTGCCTTCCCGTAATATACCTACTTCTCTATTATATTATAAACAATATAGTTTTATTCTATCTATAGCTTCCCTAAGAAGAGGTTAGTATTTAGTCCTTTTATTATATAGGTAAAGAGTTACTATATATAGCTACTAATCTCGAGGTATAATATAGCTACGCCTTTTGCTATAGCTTGAGCTAAGTTATTAGCAAAGCCTTGTAATTACTATGCTTAGTAGTTGATATATAGTAAACGGAGGCGGCGGGCGTACTAGTAGTCTACTATTATATAGATATTATATCTGCAGTCTATTAAAGCATTAGTAGGAGTACCTTTATTAACTCTAACTACTAATATTATAGAAGGCCTGCTTATACTACGTTCTAACTAGAACTATTCCTAACTAGCCTGCTCTTCTTCTATTATCCCTAATACCTAATTTTATACTAGGGTTATTCGTTTCCTAAGTTAGAGGGGTCCTCTTCGCCTTTAGCCTCCCCTAAATCTAAATATATTATTTCTTTAATAGCTTTTGCTACTCTAGGACTATCCTTTAACTTCTTAGCCTTCTAGTAGTCCCTTTATAAGTAACTAATCTAGTTATACTTAAAATAATAGTACGTTTCCTTGCTAAGACCTTCGCTTGAGCTTTTGCGCGAGGTATATACTAACCTTATTATCCTAGTATCCCTATCTATATCTATTCTAGCGGGTAATGCTCTCGATCTAAAAGTAGCAAGCTAATATAAAGCATTAGGAATGCGATATAATCCCTCTAGCTTCTATATAATATCTTAGATAAGACTAATATATTTAGCATACTTATAGGGGGTAGGGTAGTTAACTAGATAGTTAAGGAGCTTATAAGATAGTACCCTATATAGGTAGTTAATCTAGATGCTATCTAGCTATACTATGCTACCTACCTCTATAATAATGCGTTCGAAGTAGGGTAGGAATAAGGTAAAGGCTTTATTATGCTTTATTTAGAGCTCTGAAAGTCTTCTAAGAGCCTTGCTTATAATATTAGGGTTATTATAGGTATAGTCTAGGTATACTAAGAAGGTATCTAGCTTAAATAAGCTATTACTACCCCCTAAGCTATAGAAGGCTATAACTACTAGCTATACTTTAGGTTCTAAGTAGGAGTTAATAAGATACTAGGCCTCCTAATTGCTTAGGTAGAAGTCCTAGTCTATCCTAACTTTATTATATATCTATTACGCCTATATAGCGTACTTATTGCAGTTTCCTCTGAACTTAGGGGGGTTAGGAAGGGGTTTTAATCGCTAAGCGCCTGCTGCTCCCTAGGAGGTCTCTAGCTATAGGGATAATATTAGCAACGCTAAGGTATAGCTATCTGCTATATCTCGCTAGAGCTTTATAGTTAGTTTATTATTAGGCTGCTATATAGTTATCAGGCTATTAAGCTAGTTACTAAGCTTATTAATTGCTATATAAATTACTTCGAATACTTCCTTGCCTATTAGTAGTACTTCTAGACTAGCTGCTATAAGCATAGCTAATTCTATTTCCTACCTGCTATCTATCGCGCTATATAACTAGCGAGGTAGGCGTAGAGAGAGAGAGAGCTTAGATATATAAGGGGCTAGCCCGGGTTTATTTAACTTAAGGGTGCCTTAATTATAGTAATCTAAGCTAAGGAAGGGAAGTTTTCTAGGAAGTTCCCTATGCAATAGAAAAGCGGATATAGGGCGAACGTTAAGCGAGAGCGGTTATTAAGGGCAGAATCCTTAGGGTCTGCAGCACCGCCCAGACGCCAGCAGTGGCGTAGCCCGTAACAAATATATATTAAACTAGTAGTTTATAATTATAGCTTATTACTCTAAAGAAAATAATAATCATAATGCTTTAGTAACTAGTTCTTATATACTTTATAGGAGAAAAATACCCTAGAGGAGCTAATAATAATATATATATCCTATTAAATATAAACTACTTTACTAAATTCTTAGTGCTAACTCTTATAAATAGGGCTATAGCTAAGTTAATATATTAAATATAAATATTATTTTCTTAGTAATCTTAAAATAGCTAAAGGTTATATATTAGAATAATAATTTGTACCTTAAGAATACTTTTTTCTAATTAGGTATAAAATTCTAAGGAGTTAAACTAATTTATAAATGAATTTTATACTTATAATTAATAGAATTAATAGAGAAAATAATAATAATAATTAAGCTATAGGTAATAAAATAAGTAAAAATAGTTCTTAAAGAGATAAGATATTAATATAATTCTAGAGATCTTATAATAATTTAAATTTAAAGTTTATATTTATAATTTCTATTATATTACTATAAGTTATATTAAGCTATAATACTCTTAGATAAGATATTAATATTATGAGATTAAATAACTGAGAGGAAGTTACTAATAACTATAAAAACCTATTTATTATCTTAATAGAAAGTAAATTTAAGCTAAACATATAATACCTAAGCTAAGAGACTACTTTATAACTTAATTAATATAAAGAGGTAAGAAATTAAATAATATAAGATATAATATAAATAATAGAGGTAATCAATTATATTCTAAATATAAGGTAAATCTTTGAATTAAGTAATCTAATCTAAGAGAAATCTAATAAGGATGATAAAAATAAGTTAAAATTTAAGTTATTATAACTTAGATTATATAAAGTTATTAAAATAGCTTTAGAAGTTTTATACTAGCTATTAGATCCTAAAGATTATAATAGGATAAGTTAAAAGAAAGCCTATATATTAAACTTAAAAAAGTATTAAATTAGGCCTAAGAGACTAAAGGTTTTAAGCTTATAATATATAATATCTTTAATAGATATATAAATAAAGCTTAATATAAAGATAAACCTAATAGTATTAAATAAGGAACTATATAAGATAATATAGAGAGAAGAATATATTATAATAATAGGAAGAGTATATAATATATATATATAATCTATATAGGAAGAAGAGGGATAGAAAGACCTAAGATAGTAGTAGGAATCTAGGAGTAGCTAGAGGATAACAGAAGTATAAAAATATAGAAGAGTAGTAGAGAAAGTATATTATATAGTATAGTAGTTTAATAGTCTATTTTAACCTAGGTTAGGTTATTTTTCTCTTATACCTAGCCTAAAGACTTATTATTAGCTCCTTCCTACTAATAGGCTAATAATATTAGAGGGGAAGGTGCGAAAATAGCACTAGTATAGAAGGGGCTTAGACCTATATTAGAACTTAGAAGAATTAAGTATCTTTACTATAACTTAATAGGACCCGACTAACTAGGGGTCTGATGCCAAGCTTTGGGGCGCTGCTACCTTCCCAGCTAATCACGGCTACAACGGCAGATAACGTCGGGTGGTGGTCCTTTGTTAGCTCAGCCTCGCTAGTCCGGTTTAGGGGAAGGGTCCCCGGTGATGCCTTTTTACCTCTAATTCCCCAGTCTTCAACGCTGCCGAGCGCTGGAGCTGACGACACGCAATTTCGTCCGCTTGGCTCCGAGCCTTCTTCCCGTCCTGGCCTCGACTTTTCTTTATTAAATTTTCTCTTACTCCTTCCGACCCCTGGCCAACCGCCTCCTTGTACCAATTCTCCCATATTAAAGTCATGCGACGCTAGGATCGAGCCGAAAATCCTCCGTCCCCGAGATACACCTCCCGTCGCATTCCTCCTTCGACCCCATCCTTCCCCCGTCCATCAAGCCAGCTCCGAGACATCGCAAAGCTTGGTCCACGACCGACGACCTCGATGGACAAGTCAACAACACAAGGCGGCGCCGCCGTCGCCTCGGTGGCCCCGAATCAGCCCGCCAACAAGACGAGTGCTGTTGCGCCGACGCTGAATAATGAGGTCGAGATGGGAAACATTGGGGGCGATGCGCCAAACGCGGAGAGCGATATCATGCAGATCGCCAGAGTCGGGGACGTGCCCGCCATGGAGAAGCTCTTTGAATCGGGCGAGTTCGACGCGACTTTCTCTGATGATGAGGGTATCACTGCCCTGCACGTAAGTGCAATGCAGCCTCCCAGCCTCCCACTCTTTGTACCACCTTTGACTGGATCGCATGGCGCTAATAGCTTTCAGTGGGCAGCAATCAACAACCAATATGCCATGTGCAAGTTCCTCATCGATAACGGAGCAGAGATCAACAAGAAGGGAGGAGAGTCGGTTGCAACACCCCTCCAATGGGCCGCCCAAAGATGTCACTACTACACTGTCAACCTGCTCCTCCACCATGGAGCCGATCCCCTCATCACCGACGCCCAGGGCTACAACACCCTCCATATCTCAACCTTCAACGGCAACACCCTCCTCCTTGTCCTCCTTCTCCACCAAGGCATCCCCGTGGACGTCCTCGATAGCTACGGGCACACGGCCCTCATGTGGTCTGCCTACAAGGGGTTCCCGCAGTGCGTCGACCTCTTTCTGCGATGGGGTGCTAGCGTCCATACGACCGACGAGCAAGGCTTTACGGCTCTGCACTGGGCATTAGTCAAGGGCTCGCCCGCGTGCATACAGAAGCTGCTCGAGTACGGCGCGGATCGATTCGCGAAAACGGAGACTGGAAAGACCCCGGCAGTCACGGCCAAGGAGCTTAACACGACCGGCCCATGGCATCGGGCCTTGAAGGAGTGTGGATATGATGAGGATGGGCAGCCCATTGAGCCGCATTTCCCTGGTGCGCGCTTCCTTCGCCAGGATAAGAGGGGATTCGTCATCAAGTTCTTGTTTCTCTGGCCCTTCCTGCTTGTATGGTCGACGATCACGATACTGGGTAGTATGCCGGTATACGCGGGTGTCTTCTTTGCGCTGGTGGTCGGGTACAGTCTCCAATGGTGTGCTCAACAGGTCATCGAGTTTGCGCCGCCCGACATGAGGCACTTCCACAAGACTGTGAGTCTTCTCGATCATGTTCTCGAGGTTCATGCTGACAAGTGTAGCCATGGTTGGCCGGTATCTTTGCTGGATCCCTGTTCCTTGTCGGTTTGAGGTGGTTGACTACCATCCTTCCCGGCACTACAGGTTCTGCAGCTACTCAGTCTCACTGGTGGTTGAACCTGATCTTTGGTGCTCTCTTCGGACTTACAGCATACTTCTATGCTGCCGCGATGCGTTACGACCCTGGTTTTGTTCCCAAGATGAACGGCATCGCCGAGCAGAAGGCCGTCATTGACGAGCTGCTCAAGGAATGGAAGTTTGACGAGTCCAATTTTTGTGTTACGTGCATGATCCGGACCCCGCTCCGTAGCAAGCATTGCAAGAGATGCCAGAAGTGTGTTGCGAAGCATGACCAGTGAGTTCCATGTCCATCTCGATCGAGACCTCGTGCTGACGCGAATAGCCACTGCCCTTGGGTCTACAACTGCGTTGGTGTCAACAACCACCGCCACTTCTTCCTGTACCTCATCAGCCTGACCTTGGGCATCATTGCCTATGACAGCTTGGTATATTACTGTATATTTCCTCTCATCTTGCTTCAAAGTTGGCGATCTAACTTCGCACAGACCTCTCAGATATCTCAGCCAAGGCATCCGAAAGCTGTAACTTCCTTAGTCCAGGCCTTTGCAAGGTTGTCAACGCCGATGGATACACCGCGATCCTGACTGTCTGGGTATCCCTCCAACTCACATGGGTGGGCATGCTGCTCTTCGTTCAATTTGTCCAGGTCTCTCGCGCGATGACGACCTACGAGAACATGTTCGGCATCCAGGACGGATCCGTCACGTCGGCCTTCACCTCGACCGGCACCCCATTGGACCCGAACCATCCCTCGCTCACCACCCCCGAGACCCACGGCCACGGCCATGCCCACAAGCACAAGGGCGGCCGCCTGCAACAATGGGCCCGTCTGCTTGGTGTCGACCCCTTCATCGAGACCATCCGCGGCCGCGGTGCCGCCACCCAGAACAAGCGCAGGAAGAAGAACCCCTACTCCAACGGCTGCATGGCCAACTGCCGCGACTTCTGGTGCGATCCTGCACCCACCTTCGGCCCTCGCGAAAACGGTTCTGCGATGCTGGGCGGCGAACCCATCAATTACGCCACCATGTATGAGAGCCCGTCTCTCATGAACATCAGCAGAGGACGCAGGAGAGCAGGCGGTTACGAATCCGTCGCGGCCGAGGAGGTGTAATCGAGAACCGATGTTCGGGGATGATCCGGCGCTGCAGGGAACGTGAAGCTAGAAAGAAGGATATCGTCTTTTGTTTCTCATGGCCCGGGGAAAACGGTGTTGTTGTCTTTTGAGTGCCAAGAAAGCGAACTCCAACGAATTACTGTTCAAGAAACAAGATGGATTGATGATGATCAAAGAGGAGGGAGTACGACTGTGTTTTTTTTTTCTTCTTCTTCCGGCCCCCCCACACGAACGAGGCGGCGTGATGGCACTGCTGCATGGCTCGCGAAATGTATTATTGGTTATATGTAGAAGGTAATGACGTTATTTTCTTGCTGGTATTATAGGTGTTGAGGACTTCTTGGGGATGGCGTCTTTCTGTTTCTGAGGTCTGGCCTGGCGTGACAGCCATCGGTGAAGGTTGAAGAGGGCGGCGGATGGTGTTGTAGACTTGAAATGCATTGGGCTTCTGTAATTCTCAAACCTCGCGTTCAAGCTTGCAATTGTTTGATTGTAACGGCAGAGCTGATGATGTCTTAAGCGGCATCGTGTAGTGATCGTATTATTCCTAAAAATGCTACGAGCTCTATCGAGCCATGAACCCATGTTGCCCTCTCTATCTTTCATCCTAGCGCCCGACGGTAGTAGAGGAGCCTCAACTGTTGTCGCTAGCATTGCCACCTGTATGAGTACAGGGCAATGTCCGATTACTTTACCCCCGGTTGATTTACATACCGAGGGACTTTCCGTTGCTACTTGGGTAATTACATTAAATGTATTCTTGTGAAAAGACTGACTATTGGATAGGGTCGGCTATATCAGCAGAAGCCTCTTCCAACGGGCAATGGTATCGATGTCAATTCCAGCTTTCATCAGATATTCAATCGGTGCTTTTCCAACGACCATTTCAATGGCTGTGGGCCATCCTCGAGGTATTGTAGGGAGTCAGCTATCGTTAACGAGCATGACTGCCCGACTCGACTTGAACTGATATCTCCTGGGTCCTCATGATGATGTGTTTCTGACTGTTGTCGTCATCATCAAGTTGCAACCAATCATCATGGTTTCGCGTCTGGCAGTTGGAAACCGCCGTCGCTCTCCCACCGAGATTTTTCAACTTCGTCCCGTTGCTATCCTGGCGCACAGTGCCACCGTTTGGATTCTCGGATCCAGTGTTGTTGTATGAGCCCTTTGAAGACTTGTCGAGCCAGAATTTCAGGAGTCGTCGGAGCGAAGGCAACGAGCCTGCGATGATACCGATGCCGCATTCAAAGATCGACCACAGGACAATGTTTGCGATGTTATCTGGACATCTTCCGTAAGCGTCTTTCCCCAAAGTCGCCCACTGTCTCGGTGGTGCTCCTCACGCAAGTAATCGTTCGGCTGATTGTAATACTGTAGATACGGTAGTCGGATGATCGTGGCTGCCGACGCCCTAAATCACAAACCCATGTTAGCCAAAGCCTCGGCTCTATCGGCTTGGGATTCACACGTACACGGCTCCAAGGGCTAGAACAGCGCACACCGAGGCTTTCACTCTCGACTTCATTTGCAATCCCCACACCACGACAGTCGGCACGATGGCGCACGTCCAATCGGTCACAATCGCCAGGACGGAGATAACGTAGCTGATGCTAGGGATGATGTTGCTCGGCGCACAGCTGCCGTCCTGCGACTTGTCCCAAGTATAGCTGACAGGGCGACAGACGGCGACAACCGCGATGAAGCCGACGGTCGTACTGAGAATGGAGGCGATCATGACACTCCATAGGAGGAATCGGTATCTCCTCCTGTTCGTTATGCGGAAGACGGTGAAGCAGATGCTAGCTTTGATGAACGGCAGGCTCCAGGCATAGGTGATCTGGAAGAACACGAGCCACTAAAGGTTGTCAGCTAGTGGGATGGTCGTAGCAATCGAATATTCTTACCTTAGTTCCAGCCACATTGTTCCAGTCTTGTAAACGGGCATCTACAGTGCCCATGCCAGCATAGACAGCGATGGAGGTACAGGTACAACAGGCTAGAAAAACCGCCTTTGGTACCGATGTGAGTGTTTTTGATAAGGTCAAGGATTGCAAATGGATATGGTTGAAAACTTACCAAACCAACTATCATCAGATAATCATCCAATCCAAGAGCGTGTGTGCTCTGACGTGCCCAAACGCGCAGGAAGACAACAACGAGAGAAATTGCCCCAAGGCAAATAGTCACGCTCAGGGTAGCTACACCGAGAGCGTCTGGCTGGGTGATCCAGTTCACCTCCATTTCGTTGAAGGGTTTCGTTGCCATCTCTTCGCAGGCTTCAGTCGATACTTGAGGTAAAAGGAGGAAACAGCGGCTGGGTGAAAAGCAGAGAGTGGAAGTATCTACTGGCTCTCTTTGTATAGACCCACATCCGACTTTGGGAAAGAAAGCTTAGCCGTGAGCATTTGGTGCGTTTTCCCAAGTCTATCTGGCCAATTCGATGGCTATGGATTTGGTGCGCCCATGAGTCTCTCGCAGACTCCCTCCAGACAAACTCTGGTCTCTGGACCTGGCATTCACCGCGGTCCAAAAGTGCCTGCTTTTTCGGCGTCGTCTTGCCATCCTCGTGAGCGGAAAGGATCTACACGGAATTTCACCGAGAGCTCTGGGCGTCTCAAGAGAGTCTTGTCGAGTCCCCAACCCGCAAGGTGATCGTTAATCTCAAGGTTGCGTGGCGAAGAAGTGGCCCACTGTGTAGGAGACTCTGCGAAGGCAGCGGCGACATGACATCCACTGATATTTTTCTGACCCAGGATATTGGTAAGTTACGAGGCAGCGGGTGGGCACTCTGCCAGCCTGAGTGCTGTTGGAAAGCAAAAGTTCGTTGGAAGCTGAAGTTGCCACAGCATCTTAGACGAGGACAGTATTCGAATGATCCGCAAACCAATTTGAGCAAATGCTGCAAGGGAAACAGAACCAACAAACAACAGGGGAAGACGAATACGACTCTGTTGGGGGCGATTATTCCAGAGATAACGAATTCTTACGGGCCTAGTGGTCCGGTTGTATCTTGAACCATCGAGGGGCTTGCTAGGTCTATGAGAGATATAACAGGAGATGAAAGGATGGAACTTGCATGGAAATGAAAGATATGGACCCTTGAGACGGAGAAAATACCTGGTTCGATTAGTGTTCAAACCAACACTGCAACGTAAGGACTTAATCTCGCAACTGTGAATAAAATAACTCGTGTTAGAACGGTGTTCGTGACGCGTTGCAAAGCTGTTGTGATCATAGGCACTGCGATTGCGGCATACTTGCTGCCAAACTTGAGCAGCCGTGCCTCAGCTTAATAGATGTCCGGGAGCAATATCAACAACAGCGAAGCCTGAGGGCTAGATGGTATCCGCGAAGATGATGAGGCCACGATAATGGGAAGAACAGCGGAAGGCCAATTTGGTACGTAGCTTGAATTGACCCAACCTCCGGAGTGACAGGCCTGCCAGGATACTGATCCTCGCCCCAACGACAAGGTCTAAGGGCATCCACCTCACCCTTGCGTGAAGTCGCAACAGCTACCAACGAGACAACGTACCAACCAACAAGACAACACGAACAACAGATTTTTCATCTCGTAATATTCAACGACGATGATATTCGCCAAGGCTACCACATGTACGGTGGGAGGCTTCGCGCAATGGCTGTGCGCCTCAATAAAATGTGCATAAAGCACGTAGCTTGCATCAAGTAAGTGGTTTTTCATCGAGCTTGTAATATCTCAGAGCATTTTATTTTGAGCTAAGCATCAATAGAGAATTATTGCTCTCCTTGGCTCGATAAATAAAAGCGACTTTCCACGGTTTGTCAGAGAAATGCCATATGAATATAACGTTGAGTATGGTTCGATATGAAAACAGAATTCGTGCATCTCCCGTACCTGTGCGGTCAGGAACAGCGGGCCCGCCCGTAAAGCGCCGATCGTCTAGGCGCCGTATCCTATTCGAGAAATCAAGCCGATGCAGAGACACCAACGGTAGACCAACGAACTCAGCCTCGAATACGACCTGGGCCCCGAATAACCAGGGTTTGAATTACATGAATGGTCGGGTGCCGCTTCCGCTCCAATGTGAAGAGTGACGAGACGAAACTCGGATATTAAGTCACAAGATTACCTTGCAGACAAGATGTCGTTGGCTCACGGAGGCAGGGAACCTAAAACGAAAGAGCGGAGATAGAGGCCGACCCCGATTCCAGGTGGAACATAGATGTTGGGTTTCCATAATGAGTCTGCCAGGGCTTTACGCGGATTTCATCCTATCGTAATGGCTCTAAGCGCTCAAGGGAAGGGTCGTTATAAATAGGGGCATATAGGACGAAGTCTATAGTGCTAAGGGAGTATATATTATCTATATTAATATATCTATAGGAAGAAGTCGCTCTAAATAGGGGTACTTAGCCCGAAGGGATATATATACCCGCTTCGGAGCGGGTAGGACTATATATAACTATATATATAGGCCCTATCCTATATAATATAGCCCCCTAGCCTTATAATATTCCCTGAGGCTAAATAAGAAGTAAAGCTATTTATAATTAAATATAATAAGGGGAGTAGCGCGCTAGGGTCCCTATACTATGCTAATTATAATAGTAGGAGCGGTCCGCTTAAGAGGGCCTAGCTAGGGCTATAATAAGGGGGGGGGAGGGGGGGGTATAATACGGTCCACGTAGTAGGCGAAAAATATAGGTGAAAAGTCTATGATTTTAGAAGGTTTTCTCCTTAAAGGTAATAAACCCTTTTAAGGAGGTTTACGATATTTAGGTATATTTAATGCTTTAACTATATTAAGCACCTTTAGGTGGGATAATTACGCTAAGCGCGTTTAGTATTAATTCCCTATATAAGAAGAGAAAAGGATTAACTATAATATATAGTATAAAATCTAATTAAGACCTTCTATTATTAGTAATATACTAAATAAGTATAGCTATATTATTATATATATATAACCTTAAGTAACCTAAATTCTATTCCTTCTATTTATACTCTTTATATTCTAGGGGATATATTTATTTAAGCTAAGGGAGTATTAGAATTAGTATTAGTTAGCTTAATAGGATTAGTATTAGTTAGCTTAAGGAGGTTAGGGTATTCCTCCTCCTTATTATTATTAACCTCTTTAGTAATAGCTAGGAGCTTATTGATACTAATACTATAAGTAGTAGCTAGCTTAGTATTATCTTAGTACTACTCGAGGAACTTATAATAGGAGTTATTATTAACCTTAGGATATAACTCTATAACTCTATTATTCTTAATAATTATAATAGAGGTAGCGAGTATAGCGACTTAGTTATAGAGGCCTTAAAGGTTATTAGTATACTTATACTAGAAATTAGTAGTATCCTTAGTCTTAGGATTACTAATATCTAGGAGGGTATAGATATAGCTAGGGTTATTACTATTAATTATAACCTAGCTAATATATATATTATCCTTAGTATAGACGCTAAGAAACTTATGGTATAGTATTTACTTAATAATAAAGAATAAGGATATTATATTAAATTCGGAGTTACTTAGAATATGCTATATAATAAACGAGTTTAAAGCTCTAATATAGGTATAGGGGCTAAGGGTAATAGTTTTATTCTAGATAAGGGTATATAAGGTGAGGCACTTAGCATGCTAGATAGTAATAACTTTAGTTATATAAAAAGGTAGATATACTAAAAGTAGATATTAATTACCTTTTAAGCAGTTAGGAACGTAATATAGGAATATATAAGGTAGCGAAGACTAGAGATATAAGTATATAATTACTAGTTAGTAAGAACGACTATATTAATACTAGTAGTAGCATTAGGAGTCTTAATAGCAATAGGCGTATTAGAGGTATTAAAGGGGTTAATATTAATATAGGTATCTAATCTTATAGTTAAAGTAGTATACTTATTAGATAATTTAGCTATAAGGTACTATTTAAGGCTAAGGAAGCCTAGGCTCTTATTAACTAGTCCCTTAGAGATAGTTATTATAATAACCTTAAACTTATTAGTAGTAGACTTAATAAACTAGTTAAAGTTAAGCGCAATAGTAGCTATATTATTAGTATAACCCTCGGAGATTATAATAGCTAAAGCGATATAAGTATCCTTATATCTATTTAGTAGGACTGAAATATATTTAATATATTTAATATAAGCTTATATTCTATTAATAGGCTTAATAGTATTACCTATATTAGGAGTATTAGCGCTAGTAACCTATATCTAGGGAGTAGCTATTTTAATATTATTGTTCTTATTCTATATAATAGGAGTAGCTCTAGTACTAGCTATATTAATACTAGTTAATACTTTATGTTTAGTATACTTAATAGTATTAATAGCTTAATTAGGTTAACTAGAGTTAAGGGATTATTTAAGCTAAGTAGCTTTAATAGGTTTATTAGCTTAAGCGCGCTTAGTATTTATAGATTCTTCTTTATTATTAGACTCTTTACTTAAATTAAGAATAATTAGCTTGCCTTTAATTTTAATATATCATTTATTAGGTATATAGGAATTCTATATATCTAGATTAATAGATTTCTATTCTCCCCTTAGGATTATCAGTGGGAATTAATATTTATGTTTATTATAGTTAGTAGGATATAGTTATAAAATATAGTAGGCGTTAGTACTAGTATAAATAACGAATAGGGTTCTAGAGATATTATAATTAGTTCTATAACGCTAGGTTTCTTAGTTAAGTATATAGTTAAAGCATACTTAGTTATAAACTTAGTATTCTAGTTTAATAATATGAGGGGATTTAATATATAGTAAATAGTATTAGATATAATTAAGAGTAATATACTTAGTATCCTCTCATTTAGCTCGTTATTTATTAGAGGTAAAGTAATATCTAGGTATATAAAATAAGAGTTACTCTAGAAGCGCTAAGCGCGTATAATAACATTAAGTATTAGCAAAGGTCCTTAATATCTAGAGGAGGATAATAATAAATAAATAAGGAGTATTAGTATATTAATTAAAGGGTAACGGGGATAAGGATATTAATACGCTTTAGTAAAAATATATATATAATATGAAAAGTCTACTTAATACTAGGCTAGCAAAGATAATAGTAATAACTAGTAGGGTTACTTAGTAATATAAATTTATTTTATATATATATAATTAAGCGCTAAGTTTTTCTATTAGTTAAATAAAAGTAGGGGTTAACCTTTAAGTAAGGATAGTAGTTATATTTATAAAGGTTCTTAAGATACTAAGGGTAGAAGGTATCTAAAAGGGGAGGCGCGATAAATATAGTTATTATTATTATCAGGCTAGATATAATATAGACTATAGTTAGCGGTCTATTATAATAGCCTCGGATAATAATCTTTACATATATATAATAGTATAAATATATAACTATATATCACCATAGCTTAATTAGACTAATAATTATTATATTTAGCTAAGAGGATAGAAGAGTCTAATATAAGAAAATACTATTGAGGTTAATATATAGCTTAGTATTATAAAGGTATATTTTATATAAGTAGATTCCTAGACCCTTAAGGAGCGAATTTTAGAATAAATCAATATTAAAAACAGGGTACTTATCCTTATACCTAGGGATATACCCTAGAGGGTATTTATAATAATGTGTAGTTTAAGTAACCAGGTTGATATGCTTAGGATTATCTTCCTATTCCTCTTAGTTATCTTTATCATTAGTACTAGTAATAGAATCTTCCTTATATAAGTTTAAATCCTTACTAGCCTTATTATATTAAATATAATTAAAGTTACTCTTATCTAATAAAGTATATACTTCCTCGTCTATTAGGTTAGGGTTAGTTCACTTTAATATATATACTAAAAGGTAACTAGGTAGTTAAGGATACTAAATGTATTAACTAGGCTGGTTATATTAGCACTCGGGCCTTTGTTATTAATTAAACTAAATATCCTTATAAGAGGAACTCGATAAGGGTTTAGTAATAATATTAATAGCTTGCTTCGCGGGTCTTAGTAATAATAGAGTAGATTTAGTCTCCTTTATATAGTATAGGTAATAAGTAGTAATAGTATAGCTTATTCTTGAGGTTTCTTTTAGTAATAAAGGCGTTATAGTAGTTCCTATATAAGTCGTCTTTATAGATAGTTAGACTAGGACTCGCTAGGATCCTGTAGTAACTATCTAATATTAACTAAGGACTATTTCCATAGGCTTATAATAAACTTATTATAGTTTATCTTACTAGTTAGCTAAGTAATACTAATAACTAGTTCTATATCTTTTTTATTATATATAATAGTTAATACCTTAGATTCGCTCTCTTTAGTATTCTTATAAAGTCGATAACCTTAGTTATCTAGTATTAAATATTAAATTAATTATATATATTATATAGAGTATACCTCTCCTTTATTAAATATACTTTACCAATTTTATATAGTAAGTAAAATCGTTGAAGTAATAATTCTTTTTAATAATATATTCTATAATTAGGGTCCTTTAGTTCCGCCTTCTTATCTAATATTAGGTTAGTATAGTACTAGTCTGAGGTATACCTTAGTAGGGTTTAATATAGGTTAAGGGTAGCTATAGCTAGGTTCCTATTATCCGACTTAATATAGCTATTAATAATATTAATAAAATAATACACGTTCTAGTAAACGGTTTTTAAACTACTATTAATATATATATTATTAACTTTATTATTATATAAAAGCGGATTAAATAGCCTAATTATATTAGTCTTAAGACGAGGGGTGCTATATCTAGGCTTAGTAACTAATATACTAGCTATTACTTATACTATCCCTTCCTTATCTATCGAGAGAAGGAATAAGAGAAAGTTATAGCGAACTAAGAACCTATTAGGGTTAGCTATTAGCTTAATAATATCTCTTAGTCTAGCTAGAGGCTAATAGTAATAGTTACCTTAGCTATTATTATTATTATAGCTAGGGTTACCTCCTCTATTATTTTAGCCTTTAGGGTTATTATTATTGCTATTATTACTAAGGTTATTAGGTAGTATAAGTAGTAGTAGAGAAGCATCCTCCTTATATTTAATATTCTAATTATATCCTTTGCTTTTATTTAGGTTTAATAATCTAGCTTCTAGTTCCTAAGGGCTTATCTTGTTATAGTGCTTACCCTAGCTATAAATACTAGAGTAGCTATAAGAGTTACTTAGCTTAGGTATCAAAGAATTACCTTATCCTTTTCCATAGGTTAGGAATAAAGCGCTTGATATATCTAGACTTTCCTTAAATAATATATAGAATATATTTAGACTTAGCTCTAGTATTAATATAGTAGTATCCTTTAGTATAGTTTTAAGAGGTAGGAGTTATAGAGTATTTATAAAACTTTATTCAAACTTATAATACTCCTTAGGAATTAATAGAAATATTAAGAAAGCTTTAGGAATTATTATTATATTAAGTTTAGATATAAGTTTTAGAATATCTAGATTATCTATAGCTTTAGCTCTTAGGGTCTTATAGCTTCCCCTCTTTTTATCCTTTTTAAAGGGGAGTCTTAGGTCTAGCGTCTAGCCTTATTTAGTCTCTATCTTAACATATTAATTCTAATAAGGGAGGTTAAGGTAATATTACTACCTTATAATATTAGTAAATAGTTATAGGTTTATTATCTATACCTTTAGGACCTCATTCTAAATATATTAAGCGATCTTATATACTTCCCTATATAATAGCGACTTTTAAATATATTTATAGTAGTTAGCTAAATATTATTCGAAGTTCTTATAAGTAATTATTATAATACTTAATTTTATAGCTAACCTAAGAAGGGTATACTTAGTCTAAGTAAGAAATATATAGAACCTATTAGAGTATTACTTAAGCGTTATGATAAAGTTTATATTAGTTCAATAGTTAAAAGGTTCTAGGAGGTTAGACTTAAGACCTTCTTTAACCTTATAATTAGAAAGTAGCTTAAAGGGTATTATTACTAAGGTTTATTATCTCTTAAGGATATTCCTTAGGTAAGGAAACCTTTAAGGTTTAATATCTCTTAGGGATATCTCTTAGTTAAGGGAAATAGTAAAGGGTTAATATCTCTTATTAATATTTCCTAGTTAAGAGAAAGGTTTAAGCTATAATATCTCCTAGTAATATTTCTTAGTTAAGAGAAAGAGGGAGTTTAGAGGCCTTATTAATAATATATAATACTTATAGGTATTAATTACTAAGATATTATCTTATATAAACTTGATCGGGTTAATTATTTATATAGTTAATTACTTTCCTTAATTATAAGAGATATTCTTAGTTATAAGAGGATATAGCTAATTATTAAGGCTATATTACTAATTAATATAATTTATATAATAGGTGAAAATCATAGGTAAAAACTCTATGATTTTAGAAGGTTTTCTCCTTAAAAGCGATAAACCCTTTTTAGGAGGTTTACTACGTTTAGGTATATTTAACGCGTTAACTGCGTTAAGCTACCTCAGGCGGGATAACCGCGCTGAGCGCGTTTAGTATTAGGGTAGGTTAGCGCGCTAGGGTCCCCGCGCTACGCTACTTATTATAAAAAGGGGAGTATTCTACTTAAAATAAGACCTATATTATAGAATTTATAGGGAATATAGGGAATATAGGGAAGGGCTTTATAATACTCTCCTTCTGTAATACCCCGTATAAGTAGGTAAACTTATTTATATTCTAAGTAGTTAAAATAGCTACTTTTTTATCCTCTATAAGTTAAATAAGATATTTAACTTTATTAAGCTAAATTATAAAAAGGAGGTAATTATAACGTTATACTAGCTAATAGCAGGTGTATTTATAGAAGTAATATATATAATCCCTATTATTATCTCGCTTTATTATAGAGTTTTTGGTAGTAGGTTTAAATACGCCTATTAATATAGCGAACATACTTATACAAGCGATAGGCTACTTCAACTACTAAGCAATAATAATACTAAATATTAAAGCTACTTTAATAAGGGCGCGTAGATTCGCGCTAGTCTATTTAGCTATAATAACCTTAATAAGGGCGTTATATACTTATATAAGGGCTATATATTTACTAACTACCTTAAAGAAGCGCTTAGTTATAATAACCCCTTAAATTTTGGAGACCTTAAGCGACCTCGCGCGCTAATATATAGTATACTATTACTAGTACTAGATATATGGTAATATAGAGGTATTTATTTTCTTCAAAATATAAAGGGATTTAGCTTAGATTATAATACCTATAGCGAGGTCTATAAGGGTAATTAACCATTTAAGCGCTTATATAAGGGATTAGAGAGAGGTATTCTTAATAGCTATAAGGTTATTTTAAATGATTATAAGTAATAAGACGTTATATAATATAATATATAGAGTTTTAGATATTATAATAGCTACTAAGGAGGGACCTTTAGGTCTCCTTAGTAATATTTTAATTAGCTATATATATAGCATGCTTATTATAAATATTATTCATTATAAGAGGTAGTAGGTTAAGGGGCTCTATATTACTTAAGTTTTAATATATATAGCGTTATATAGCCTATTTATTATATCTATAAATATAAGTCTCTTAGGCTTTCTTACTACGTTATATAGTAAGTTTATTATATATTAGAGGGTATGCTATATAGTATGTAAGATTAGGAGCGGTTTTACTACTTAGATTAATATAATCCTATATACCTACTTAAAAGGCATAGAAATAAAGCTAAAAATACTAGATAAGCTATTTATATAGCTTAGAGAGTTTATAAGTATACATATATAGCTAGGTAGTAGAGGGGTTAGGTTAAAACGCTATATTAGTAATAAAGAGGGTTTAAAAGGTGGGCTAAAAGGAGGGCTAAAAGGATGGCTAAAAGGAGGGCTAAAAGGAGGGCTAAAAAAGAAGGTAAAAAGAGGTAAAAGGAGCGCTTAAAGCTATTATAATATATTAGGGGCTATATAGGAAAGGTATATAATAAGCAAAGGTTTAAACTAGCTAAGAGCTAGGCTTATAACTATTATAATAGCTCTAAGCGCTCAAGGGAAGGGTTATTATAAATAGGGGTATATAGGACGAAGTCTATAGTGCTAAGGGAGTATATGTTATCTATATCGATATATCTATAGGAAGAAGTCGGTCTAAATAGGGGTGCGCAGCCCGAAGGGATATATATACCCGCTTCGGAGCGGGTAGGACTGCGCGTGACCGCGCATATAGGCCCTATCCCGCACGACACATCCCGAGAGCTATACCTCCACAAGGATTAAAAACGTTAGCGTTTTACTTTAGCCTATAATATAACTATATAAATTCTAAATATATAATGTTTTTTAGAGCATGTTCCTCCTATAGAATATTAAGTAGAAGGGATATAGTTATAACGACTAAAGCCTAGATAATTTTGCTATATAGTATCTTTATAAATATAGCTTATTAGGTAAGTAAATGGGGATTTTTATATATTATACCTGAGATAGTTAGTATGGGACGACGCTAACGTATTTAATACTTTTGGAGGTATAGTAAGCCCGGTGCCTAGTCAGGAATTATATTTTTACAACGACAATGAGCACTTGACAGGGCCGGCTAGACGAGCAGAAGTGACTTCCAACGGTTGCCAAAATTAGTGTTATTCCGGGTGATTTTGCAGATATGCAATTGGTGCCATTGAACAGAGCATGCGGTCGAGGGCCCACGAAGTCTCAGTGATATAATCTTACGCGAAAGTGCAGCAGGTTGAAGGGGTTCTATCTGGGCAGAGGGCTATCGTACAAGTGAATCAAGATCCTCCTCTACTCGTCGTGGGGCGCGCGGACAGTGCCAACGCAATCATCTTTTCGGGTCACAAAAATGCCTTCACGAACCTCACCCTCGAGTCCTCCCAAGGCACCCGTGGTGTAAAAGCCAAGCATACGCTTGATGCGGTCGGACAGCTTGGCCTCGACGTCCTTGCGCAAGGAGAGGAAGTTGTTCTCCTGCTGACGAATGAAAGAACGCATGAAGAACATGAGAATCACAGGGCGCTCGCCAGTCTCCTCGCGGTTGGGGCCCGTGGCATGCCACAGACGACTGTCGAAGACCAGGGCGCTCCCTGCCGGAGCAGCAGCAGCAATGGTCCCGTCAACGGTGAAGAGATCGTCAGGGGCGACCTGCCCGATGTGAGAGGCCGGGAAGACACGGGTGCCTCCGTTCTGCTCCGTGACGTCCTCCAAGTACCACATGATGTTCAGCCCAAAAGCCATGTCGCGGACGGGAGGCTGGATGGCAACCTGGTCGGTGTGAAGCTGCATGGGCACGTTGCCGGGGCGGCAAATGTTGGCGCTGTAGCTGTGGATGAGGGCATGCTCACCCAGGAACCAGGGTACGATCTCGTCGATCAAAGGGTGGTTGAGAAGGTCGAGGAACTCCTCGCCCTTGTTGACGAGGGTCCAGATGCGCTGGTTGGGGCCGTTGGGGCCGCCGTCCAGTGCAGCTACACCCGCCTTGCGCTCGCCAGCCGCTTGCTCCTGGGTGGCCCTCTTCATGATGGCAACTTGCTCGGGAGTGAGGGCGTTCTTGACGAGACCGTATCCGAACTCCTTGACGTCCCGCTTGACCTGCTCGATGTCCTCTGTGGGCTCGGGCAGGCGGTCGAAGGCGCCGGGGACGACCTTCTTGGGCGGGACAGGAGGATGTGGTGTGAGAAGGTCCGCGAATTTGATGGCAACCGGGATGTTGCCCTTGGGCATGGCAGCTTCGTGGAAGAACGCATCCTTGAAAAGACCATAGCGCGGCTCCAACTTGCCCTCGTAAAACTGGGTGATGTACTCGGGCTTGATATTGATTTTGGTATCAGGCTCATCCGAGCACGAGTCGAGAAGCTTGGCTTCGGCTCCGCGGGCGTCGAGGAAGATGGGAGCGCGATCGCCGAAAGTCAAAGAGACCAGAGCGTTGAGCTGACCGAGGGCCGGCAGCTTTTCCCTGATGACCTCGTTGGCGCGAGTAACGTTAGCCTCAATCTTTTGGCTGGGCTCGCTGTAAGACTGCTTGCTGAAGTCCAGCCCGGGAGTGAACGTCTTTCCAGAGACGACGCCGGCCATTTTGAGGATGTATAAGTCAAAGGTGAGACGAAGGGTATCAGGGTGAGTGGGAGGTCGAATGACAAGCGACTTGGTGACGAAGAGAGGATGGAGGTCGCGTCGTAAGCTGGATTTTGTATGTCGACGCTACCGATCGAACTGAAGTTCATTGGTCGAGGACAATTCCACGCATGATTGCCGCCCGTATCTCGTTGACCGGGCTTGCGAGGTTGAGCTGCGAGGAAACCCTGCAGTGATACATACGGGCCCTTCTTTCTCCAACGGCCAGTGGGGCTTGTACGGATGAGGGGTCAAGGCGTTGGTCCTTTTGATGCCGTTGGTTCACTTGTCTTCGCTTGCTTGCTCTGGAGTCGTGGTTGAGGTGTCAGTCTGCGCGGAGCCGTCGACCCCGGCAGCCGGAGATGTGCTTGGCCGTGGGATCCCCTGGCTTAGGTTGGTGATTGACTTCTCCGCACCGGCAGCGGGTCTCGCACTCTCCGCCACGGCCGCGCTAGGCCTGCTTTCATTTGGTTGAGCTTGAAGTTCGCGCCGAGACGACAGGGTTCGTGCAATAGGCGGTGTTGCTTCTTGTTGCTGGGCCGGGTCGAGACGACGATCTTGGCTCGGCTGGTGAACACTTATGGGCCGACGCATGAGTTGGGATCGACGGCTCACGACGCGGGGCTGGACTCGCCCCGGTAGGCTGGCCGTTTGGATTAGATGACTCGTTTGGGGTGCTCGTCGTCGACTCGGCCTGAGTTGGTGCATCTGGTTGATTTCGGTCAACGAGCTTGCCCGACGCATCACGCCTGCGACGCGTCCTCGGGCCTTTCAGGGAAGGATCGAAGATGGTATCCTTGTTCTTGTACCAATTGTGGATTGATCCGTAGGGGATTTTGAACCATTCAGCCGCCTCATCTAAAGTCGGACGACGATAGTCGCCCTCCAGGCGCTCTTCGCCGCCACGGATACGGATGGGCTGCCCGGGGCGGTTCTTGACCCTGTGGTGCTCTAAGAACATGAGTACCTCACGCTTCTTCTCGAGGCTGTAACTACGCTCATTTCTCGTGACCGGCTTGGGAGCGACATAGGGCTTAGGCTTCGGCTTCGGGCCTCGCCTCTTCTTCGCGGGCGGCCCTTCGCCAGCCAAGTGGGCTGGAGGCGGAACAAGAACGACAGGAGGTTGTTGTGAGCTCATGATACTCGGGGCTGACGACTTGCAAGGATGAACCGAGAAGAATTGTGGTAGTGAAAGTGGGAGAGTGAGGCCAGGTCTGACCGCCTACTCAAGATGGTTTGAAGATCTTACTGTAGTATTGCCACGATTCGCAATCTCGTTTAATTATCTGTGTTCGACCCCGACAGCCACCGGGGTTCCGTCGTCTGCGTTCCGGGGTCTGCGGCGGAGTCACCACAGAGGTACAAGGGGCTAGTTGACTGGGAATTGAACAAACAATCGAGACTCAAGAGCAGCCGATTATACCTCTAACCTTCATCGACTAGATACTATGCACGGAACAAGTAACTTATCCTCGAAGTATGGGTAACCCAGGGGACTTTGTGCATGGTTGAGTACTTCATCTTGAATATTTCTTCGGTTCACCGCCAGGGACTTTCAGAATCCACTTTCGTCAAACGCTTCAGCTGCGCAAATCCAGTCCCAACGCATCTTGTCAAATGCTCAGCCTCCTGTGCTCACACAACTGGCAAAAGATGTACAATCTCTCACGTTACCAAGGGACTGACCCTTAAGCAACCTACAGGCCCCTTTCGGCTACTAGACCCTTCACGTGCTTGATCAGCAGCGTCCCAACCTGTCTCGCAATCAGTTGGTCACCCTGGGCGTTTGGATGAACGCCATCGCGAAGCATTGCAGTCGTGTATCCGGCATTGGTCGAGCAGTCCGCAACTAAGATCGGAGACTGGGTTGAGTTCTGCTGGGCCGCCCAGCCGGGAATCTGCTGGTTCAGCGTGGTGATGCCGCCCCCGTTGAAAGAAACGGGTATCAAGAGGTCAACCTAGCAGCGGACACGAATCAGCTCAACTCAAACTCTCAACTTGTCCAAGAGGATTCCAAACTAACGAGAATCTTCATCCTAGGGTTCGAGGCTCTCATAAGCCCAACCATCTTCGTGTAGGAGGCAATGATGTCGTTCGTCGTGCGGCCCTGAGCCACGTCGTTGGTGCCAAGCATGTACTGAACAATGTCGGGCTTGGTGCTAGCCAACCAGCCCTGAAGATACTGATTGGCAATGTTGATTGACAGCCAGCCGGAGTGGCCCTCGTGATGAAGGTCGAAAGAGCCCGACTGAGCCCGGCAGTTCTGCGGATTGTTGGTCATGGAACCGACAAATTGGACTTTGTCGGCTAGGTTCTCCTTCACTAGCATGTCCCATACTAGTGCTCGCCAGCACGTAATCTCCGTAATCGAGTCGCCCAAAGGCACTGTTATCATCTTAGTAGACGCGCCTCCAGTTTCATGCGGTTAGGTTTCAATACTAATCTTGATCTTCGCTTGAGCAGCAGCGCTGGCCGCGAGAGCGACCACTGCCAAGAGTTTGGAGAACTGCATGTCGCCTCTGATATTTGATCGATTGAGTATGGAGATTTGCACAGGCCAAGAATTCGCCTTGGAGATATCGAGACAGCGATGGAACTTCGAAATTGAGTCTCAGCCTTTGGGTTATATACAGCCGAATCGATGTGTCTGAAATGCTGCAGCGGTACAAGTTATGTTTCTCAAAAGCAAACGGAAATTGAATGAATTTAGCCACGATCAAAGGCAAATATCCAAGCACCATATGACCTGGATAAGTAGTGTTGTTATCTCGGCACCGGGTAAATATGGCTATTTGGTCACGCATTCCGCCAAATGCAACATCAAGACAGGTGAACCCAAGTCTAAGCAAACCACGCTGAACTTCATTGATGGAATTAGAATGCTGGTGGCCGTTCCTTTGGACCGGGGTTACACCAAGGTTGCGAGCTCAGTAGGCCTAGGCTCCGAACACTGAAAAAATAGATGAACAGCCGGCTAGCTCGCCATAGAAGGAAAAGCATCCAAAGAAGAGGATTCTACCCTCATCGCAATTCTCGGCACACTGCCGATGACTTATTAATATCGACGACGACTTCACATTCTTTGGATCAAGGCGTATTCCACGAACGCATTTGTAAACACTCCGCGTCAATCAACGCAGAGCCGGCAGGATCTACGTTGGTTCGAAACATTCAATAATGAGCACGTTATATCGAAAGTTACAGGCTGGTGCATGGTCACGACGTCAAATTTGAACGGATTTGAATGATCGCCCAATTTCTCAACCTGGTATCAAAAACTACCTCCCTCTGTCTCCTTGATTGTAACGCATTTTGTCTCCCATGACTCCTCAAACCTTGCACTAATTCATTGCTGGGGCTTGCTACATGCATTAACAAATCATGTGTTACGATCGACATCACGTCGCTCATGTCGGCTTCAACGACCACTGAAACGTCTTTCCGCATAACGCAGCGGCACATACAAAACTGCGCTCAAGAAAAAGGCAATCTCAAATCCAATATCTCCGGTAGTTACTGCGATAGGACCAGTGAACCAAACCTGAGAAATGCAGGGCACAACAAGCCCGAAACCCAACACAGTAGCACCGATAGCCGCGATGCCCCATGGCAGCTTCGAGGGGGCATCCCAGATCTCCACGTCGTATGAAATCGGGCTGGCGCGGCGAAACACAAAGTGCTCAGCGACGACGATGCCGACAAAGGACGCCGACCAGTAGCCGATAAGGGCGATGAAGTTCTCCAGGCTGAGAAAGAAGTCGTGGGCGGCCTTGACGGCGATCGGAATGATGATGGCCGTGACCACAATGGAGAAGATGTAGCGCGGGATCCTGAAGGTAGGGATCAAGGTCTGGAAGTTGAGGGTGATGGCGTACATCGTCCCGGAAATGTTCGCAAGAAGGGTGAAAGCCAAGAGGACAAGGATGAATTTGCCGAAGCCGCCGGCGGGCGCAAGCATTGCCCCGAGGACGCCGCCGACGAGGGTGTTGTCGAAGCCGGCCTGCCATTCGGGAATATTACCCATGGCGCCTCCGATGGCGGCGCCCAAGGTCATGAGCAGGATTGTCGGCACGACCAACCCGAGGAAGCTGTAGGCAAAGATTCGGTATCTGGAGGGCGTTAATCGAGCACTTCAAGCGAGCCAATATGACAAAATGCGTGACTTACGATGCAAGACGCGGCGTCGGATCAAAGTAGGTGGTCAAGTCAGACGCAATGCAAGCCCAAGGAATCATGTAAGAGGCTATGACGCCGCCAAAGCTAAGGACCTGTGCTGCCGTCGCAGGCTCTGGAGTGGCCTGTTCCTTGAGCTGGTCACCGCCGCATCCGACGGCGATGATGATGGCGACCAGAGCAGGCATCCAAGCATAGCCCTCATAGAAGTGCAAGACATTGAATCCACAGAAGGAGATCAGCAGTGCCGCCACTCCGATGAGTACAATTCCAACCGCAGTGGAAAGGTCTCCGTCTGAGACGGCGGAAAGGCATTGGCCTCCGATAACACAGATGATGACACAGAAACCAGTAAGTGTTGCCAAGTTCAGAAGCACAGGGATTGACACGATGTAGTAACTGAATTTGATTGGTTAGTCCTTTCATACCAAGTGCAGGCGCAATGAACCTACCCGAAGCTGAAGCGTGCCTGAATCATCTGGCGCATACCGGTTTTGGGTCCCAAGGTCGACAAAAAGGCCGGGGCTAGTGTTGAGAGCAGGTTGAAGAACAGGATGACGAGTGCCGAATCTCGGAGGCTGAGGCCGAAGGAAACCGGGCCAAGCATGCCGAAGGTAATGCTGCAACACAAGGTCAGCACGTGAACAAGGCCATAAGAATGAAAACAATAGCAGTGTTACTCACGCCAGGATATTGGTATTAATCGAGCACCATATCGTGAAGGCATTGAAGTACTTGGTCGCGGTCCGGGCCTCGATCGGAATCGGCTGGATGCCGCCCTCTTCGACCCGCCCGGCCGTCAAGACCGTGCGGAGAATGCTTTTGGCATTTCGGCCGGTCGCCGGGAAGTGCTCAGCGGCGGAGCTCTCGGTTGTCTCTTTGTCATGAGCCGGCTGGCCGCGCTGAGTCTCTAAATCGTGGGACATTGCAATTGAGGCTGAGTTCCCGTGGCCCTTGACGTTTCCGAGAATCAATCTTGCAAGCCGCGCGAGTCTTCGCTTGGCAAGAAATCTGGAACGGCGAAACAGACCGGGGAAAAGAGGCGACAAGTGACTCAAATTGCCGATTGTGAAATGAAAATTTGCTCCGCCGGCTGCACCCGAGCGTTACATTGGAATTGGCTAAGTGCGACTTTGGTTAGTCACTCATCCATTGACTTGCGGGATTTAGCGGCCTGGATTGGGCGATCTCGGTGGCGGACGGGGCCGTTTTCTTCGCTTCCGGCGATAAGCAGGGTGTCGACAAAGAAGGTTTGATTCCTTTGCCTCACAGGGTTTTAAGTGATAATGTTTCCAGCAGTCAAGATGCGAGACTTGAGCCGGACAAAGAATATTGCCACAACCGCTAGACTCCAACGCCCCATGGGTTATCGGCAGTGGCATGTCCCGATCAAAAGCCTTGAGAAATGGCTGAAGAGTTTGACTCGCAGAGGCCGCTGACTTTCTTCCAGCGCGCTGTAACGCCAAGAGCCGTGAATGCTAGAGTTACTAACAGACCGGGTCTCATGATGAACGAACGATAATAATGACCAACTCTTCAAAATAACTATCATTGAGAATAAGCATGCGAGCGATTCAGAGCCAAAGTCGTCTTGCTGGAAGAAACAACTACGAAGGGCAATCCGGTGTTTTTCTGCTGCCTCAGTCGATGTTTAAGGGGCTCCGTGTAAAGACTTGAATATGAAATCCAGGTTGAGACAACAGGCCATCTCTGTGCTTCATGCCAAACGGGTGAATACACATCATGTTCGGGTACGCCTAAAATCCCACTCACACAATCTCGCTCTTTTGATGTTGTTCATCTCTAGGCGTTATCATCATTACAGATGCGATGAACTCACTTTTTTCCTTCTGATCAAAATCACAGGAGTTCGACAACCACAAATTGAGCAGGCCTCGAGTGTCTATTTTTATCATGGCTCTAGCGTTGTTGTGTCATGCGCCGACGGCTCTGGAGCTAGGACATGGACACCAGATGACACGACTGCGGCGTAGCAAGACCTGACTAGGTAGGTAATTGAACAGACCCTTCTCTGCTTTGCTGCATTCATAGATCATATTGCCAAAAGCTGCATAAGTGTCATTGCAAGAGTTGCGGCTGAGTCAAGAGTCGCCACGGCTAACAATCAAAGCTAACCTACGCATAACCTGACGGAAAATCTGCCATCCGGACCAATTAGAAGGACGATTGATTTTGTCAAGAAATCAGCCGACTGATATGCAACTTTTCTATTCGCCCAGAGTCTATGTCTATATCATATCCATGCCAAACACGTAGGAAATCCGCTGGGTGGTGCAACCCCTTTATTCATCACTCGTTCAAGCCTCCAACAGAAAATCGGGTATCTATGAGCTCTCGAACTTGTTCAAGATGCTCTCAAAGTCCTTCCAGTCATGCATAACATCAAAAGCGCCGAGCTCCTCGGAGAAGAGCTTCACGTGAGCGGCGACCTTCTCCTCGGGGTTCTCCTCGTCGTAGTAGGGGCCGACGTAGCCCAGCAGGGGAATGCCGGCGTTCTTCGCAGCGGTGGCACCGCTCCTGCTGTCCTCGATGGCGATGCACTCGCTGGGCTCGAAGCCGAGGACCTTGCAGGCGTGCAGGTAGATGGCGGGGTTGGGCTTGGAAGTAGGGGGGTCGATGCTGCTGGCAGCAGAGAAGATTCCCTCGTTGGGCTTGCCGAAGTACTGGTCGATCTTGATGGTCTCGATGGAGGCGACGACGCGGGGCATGGCGGAGGAGGAGACGATGGCCTTGGCGTACTTGCCGTCCTTCTCGACCTTCTCGAGGACGGGGATGACGTTCTTGCAGGGCTCGGCCTGCTTGCGCAGGTAGGAGATGGTGAGCTCGAGCTCGCGGGCGACGTAGGAGTCGAGCTCCGCCTCGGGCATGGTGAAGTTGTGGACCTCGAAGAGGCCGGCCATCATGCTGCGGAAGTTGCGGCCGACGTACTTGTGCATGAGCTCGACGCCCTGGTAGCGCTTCTCGAGCCCATACTTCTCGAGGATCTCGTTGGCGAGCTGGGCGCAGGCGGTGAAGGCGGAGATCTCGGACAACACGAGCGTGTTGTCGCAGTCGAACAGGATACACTTGACCTGTGTTGCGGGTGATCAGTGTCTAGGTCGCGAAGGCTCAATTGGCTCGGAACGAGTTCCGAATGACTTACTTGAGGCATCTTGAAGGTTTGGAAGTCAAAAATTGAGGGGTCTGGGGGAAGGAAATGCTGAGGGAAGAGAAGGAAAAAATCCGCGTCTTGTTGATTCTCGATAACAGATTTGTAGTGATCGGCGGCCTGTGACAAGGTGGGGTGGAAATCAACAGGTACCACGCGGATGGAGGAGCAATGGAGGGGGCAAGTGGATGCCAGAAAAAGAGCGCAGGCAAGGATTCATGAAGAATGCATCTCATCCATCTCCCGCTATTGCGAGTCAACCTTGCCCCGAGCGGTGATGAAGAGCCACGGAAATGGTGAAAACGGGAGAGTCTTCCCGTTCGTTATCTTTTCGTCGAATCCTGCAAGAGACCCGTCTACAAAGATCTCGAAGATCCTGGCCCTAAGATACTCATCAGGGGTTCACTAATCCTGCATATCTCGAAGAACCATCAACTTCAGGCACCACGTTGAGGGACGAGAAAACAACAGATTTCCAGGCCCCGCGCGCAAATCGACACGACCAACGAGAACCTAGCAATTGAGTGACTGAAACCTTCAACACGCACGTTCTGCAAGGGGGATGATGTCATTAGTATCCCTCGCAATGGGCGGCTCTTATCCCTACACGTGTAGAAAAGGCACATTCCGCCGCCAAGGCCCACGGTCGCCAGGGGCCGAGTTTGCATGCTGGGTTGAACGCAGCTGAAGGGTTCGGATGACGTAGTGCGCTGGCAGATTTGGCCCAAGTGGATATAAATTGGACTCTCGCTTGACTCGCGCCCCTTTTCTCTGACTCTGCAACTCGGTGGTTGGCCCGAGTGCGGACCGATTGTGGATGCGCCATCGACGGCTTTCGCGGCTGGGAAAATTCGGAACGGTAGTTGCGGAAGCCGGTGAGAGGAGCTGAAGACCGATCTCTTTGGATTATGAGTTTGATTATGTTGCCGCGACTCTCAGACACTGTATTCTGTCGCATTCGCGTGGCCCCAGAGGTCGGTCGAACTGTCGGCAAGTAGGGCATCCAAATTGCCAGCGCCTACCGTAACCTTTGTTCAAGAAGTCTCATGCTTTAGGCTGAATGAGTGGTCTGGCTTACAAGTGAGTCAAATTGGCCCCCATCAGATATGTTGAAGAAGTCATTGTCGAGGGCATTGATTGCTGTTGTTGACGAGCCGGCAACTTCACTGTCCCGACCACTTGTGAATTCGACGTCTTTGCTGGGCTGAAAGTCGCTCGTCTGACCATCTTTGCCGTTCCTGTGTGGATTGCGAGTTGAGTTGATAGGCTGTTCGAGTCTCTGGTCCTGTGCAGACGGAACCCCTCCAGCCTGCACAGGAGACGTGGAAGGAAGGTACTAATTGTGCCAAAGAACTTCAAGTTGTAACTCTTGCAACACGACCCCCTTACTGCTTTGCTCTCAATCTTCGCGTGACACTTAGAGGCCAGGCGGAAGCATCTGATGTACGTCTCGGGGGATTCGGCACGTTGCTGAACCGCGAAGACATACAAAATGACCACGGCACTAAACCGGTAGTACGGTACGAACTACGAAGTTCACAACGCCAACATTAGTCTTCTGAGCCGCAACACGTGCGGGCATTGTGACATACGAATAAAGTGCCGTGGATTTCCCCGGCGGTCTCGATGTGATCGATGTGTTCCGTGAAGTTTGTGGCCGAACCAATACATGCATTGATATCATTCTACAATTCCTGCTTCCTAGATGTAAGTGACGACTCTGTGCCAGCTGAGTTGCCGATGAATGAGGTGAAAGTTCTCAGGGGGAACGGACGGTGAAGAAAGATTTGGGCATGCCAGAAGGCAAGCTTGAGAACGTCACGCTGCCGCAACACGAGCTTCACAAAGATACCTGAGCTCCCGCCTGTATCGATGAAATTCAACCTTTGCTCTCGCCATTCTCTCAAATCCCCGTTGAATTTTGATGCCAACGTGAAGTGCTCTTCAGTCGAAAGAGGGTGAATGCCGTACATGGCTCGAAGGATTCGTGTCAATATCCGCGATAGTGTTGAAGACTGACGAGCTCGAATATCCTGGAGATTGGACCTGCAACTTCACCTGTATCTTCCACAGAAAAGTAACAACTGACGCTCGGCCTACATAACGGCCTTGTTCATCAGTTTGTGATGGCTCAGGAGAGTTTCTTATTGAGATAAGACGCTGAGTTGCAGGTCGACCACTTATTTCTGATCGATCCGGGCTATCCACAAGTCTCCTCGAAGCTGGCGAAGCTGGCGAATCAAAAGTTGGCTCTTGTCCATTGGCCTTGCTCGTAGTTAACTGAGATGGACTCGCATTGAGAAATGGCCCATGACGGCCAGGAAGTGTCTGACTCGGAATGGTTTCGGTATGTGTATGTGAACCCGCCTCAACCCCTGTGTCTCTTTGAATTGAGCCCACAGTCTTGTCGCCAACTGCGGGCAGTAATTGGCCTCTTCGAAAGCCAGCCGTGGACTGGCGGTCAAGTTGAAGGTGGGTGCAGAAGATGCATAGCCAATCCGCCGACCATCGCGTTTTACGCCTTAACCAACGTCGTTAGCTGAAATGTTTTTACATGTTTGATGTGGGATTTCTAACGCCTTACGACGATCGCATGCCCCGCTCACCCGCGGCCGTATGGGGTCATCTCTCAGCCTCTAGGGTGGCCGCTCGTGTTCCGGAGCATCGGCTGCCCGTCTGTTTCGGGAGTTGAGTGTTGCTGAACTCTCGTCCATCACTTCCTCGGATAGAGAGCCTCAAAGACTTAGCATTGGATTCTACCAGAACAAATTGCTGAAGCGCAAGGCCGAAGTGCGTGACTGACCTCACCATCGTAGGTATTGGTCATACCAAGGAAGCCTTGGGACCGATCCGATGAAGCGCTTTTCCGTTTCGGTGTTGGAACTTCCGAGAAGTCGGAGGATGCCGATCCTTGTCAACCTCCGCATTATCCGCATGCTCGCGGATATGCAGGACCCCACACCCCTATGCCACGGTCTTCATACTCGAGCTTATCCCGCACGCTGATCCTGCCGGGAAGAGCTGCGACAGCGGTCTGGTTTAGTTACGTCTTCAGGCATCAAAAGGATGCGTCAAGGCCGTAGGTTCCTCAACTTCGAGCATCTTCAACCCCAGCATCCGTAATTGGCAGATTAGCCACATTCTCAGTACTCCACCGCAAATATGTCTCCCCGCGGCGTCATCCGAAATATCATCATCACACCAGTGGCATTTCATGATATGCCTCTGCTGAATAGCGTCGGTGTACATGAACCCTTTGCACTCCGCAGCACCGTCGAGGTCGTCACGGATGATGTCTACGGTTTAGGGGAATCCTACGGCGACTCTACCCACCTGGATCGTCTGCAAGTAGCAGCCGATCGAATCAAAGCAAAGAACGTCACGATTTACGAAACAAACTCGATCTACCAATTATGTGCGGAATCCCTCAAGGGCGACACCACCACCGGCGGAGACGGCATGGCAGGCATGGTGACCACCGCTTCTGTTGTTGACAAGGTCTTCTCGCCCTTCGAGGTTGCGTGTCTTGACATTCAAGGCAAGTTGGCAGGCATCCCTGTCAGTGAGCTTCTTGGGGGCCGCGTAAGAGACAACGTCCAGTACTCAGCATACCTCTTCTACAAGTGGGCGGGTCACCCCGGAGATGCAGATGACGAGTACGGTGCGGCGCTGGATGCTGAGGGTCTGGTGACGCAAGCCCGGAAAATTATTGAGGAATTCGGGTTCAAGGCAATCAAGCTCAAGGGCGGTGTCTATCCGCCGGCACGGGAAGTCGAAGCCGTCAAAGCCCTGCATGCAGCTTTTCCAGGCGTCCCTTTGAGAATAGATCCTAATGCTGCTTGGACAGTAGAGACCTCGAAATGGGTGGCCAGGCAGCTGGATGGTATCGTTGAGTACCTCGAAGACCCTGCGCCAGAAATCGAAGGGATGGCTGCTGTGGCCAAGGGGGCGTCCATGCCCCTGGCTACCAACATGGCTGTCGTCGCCTTTGCTCATCTTCCTCCCTCTATCCTTCAAAACGCCGTTCAGGTGATTCTCTCAGATCATCACTTTTGGGGAGGTTTGCGCAAGTCTCAGACGCTGGCCGCCATCTGTGCCACCTGGGGTATGCGGCTTTCGATGCACTCCAACAGTCATCTCGGCATCTCTCTTGCGGCCATGACGCATCTGGCTTCAGCAACTCCTAATCTCGACTACGCCTGCGATACCCACTGGCCATGGAAACTACGCAACGAGGACGTCGTGCTTGACGGCACCTTGAAGTGGGTAGATGGTGGTGTAGAGGTCCCCACCGCCCCTGGCCTCGGTGTTGAGCTCGACAGAGAAAGACTTGCGAAGCTTCACCAGCAGTATTTGGATTGCGGGCTACGGAAGCGTGATGACACTACGTATATGCGAAAGTTCCAACCGGAATTCTCCGCCAAGATCCCTAAGTGGTGAAATTACCTGCTGTTTTCTCTAATTAGATCAGCTCAATGGAATTGCGGTGCCCTGCCTGAGGCTCCTTGCTTGATGATCATCTGAACACTTGTATCATTCTTCCGCTGTAATGCATCGTGATCATACGTCACAATACAAAACACCGTCCTGGGAGGTTATTGTAACTTTATCCCTGGATGTTGGTTGATGAAATATATCGTCCAAAAATAAGTCCCAAACGCCGTGGCCTTTCTGAACTCTCTAAAAAAGATTCGCCTCAAGAGATCAAATGGATGAGCATTGCCATGAATCAGTGCTCCAAGTCGTGCCTGATAATGCATTCTCGATTGCTGAGGCAGGCGCGTTGGCGTCCTCATATCTTCTTGTCGCATTTATGATGGAATCACAAGTTTTGAAGTAGAAGTCCTCCTCCAGACGATTCGAGCGCGACACGCCCTAAGGCTAGGATCGCTAGATTCTAACTACCCCTTAGTTATATAGATATAGGGCTATAAGCCGCTCCAGAACTAGGGCCTCTGAATAAGACTAATAAACCTAACTAGTATAATAGAGAGCATACTAGTATTCCCCTAACTAGTCCTTTACCTAAGGGACTATAAGTAATAGGATACACCTTATAAGCTCGCGCTAAAAGAGATAGTAGCTAAGGACTACCTATACTAAGTATTAGCCCTATATCTAATATATATTAGTATATATATAGATAGGTTATAGCTAAGCTTAGAAGAGACTAGCTTTAGCTATATAGTTTACTAGGGCTTATAATTAATCTATACTAGCTACTACTAGCTTCTATGAGTAGAGTATTTAATATAGAACTAGAGGGGGCCTAGGCGGGGCTATAGGTTATAATTAAGCTTATAGACTCTAATATCAATAGGATATGAGGGGCTAGCCCGGGTTTATTCAACTTAGGGGTGCCTTAATTATAGTAATCTAAGCTAAGGAAGGGAAGTTTTCTAGGAAGTTCCCTATGCAATAGAAAAGCAGATATAGGGCAAATATTAAGCAAGAGCGGTTATTAAGGGCAGAATTCTTAGGGTCTATAGCACCGCCTAGACGCTAGTAGTAGCATAGCCCGTAATATATACCCCTCCCCCCCCCTCCTCCTAGCCTTTATATAAGTTATAGGTTTGAGCATAGGCTAAGGGCTAGTCTAGAGCGATATTAATCCAGGCTGCTAGCTGCTCTATACCCTATAAGTAATAATTATAATAATATGATTTTTTATACCCCTAGTTTGCTTTCTCTTTTTTCCTTCTCCTATTAACCTATATTAGTATAAGTTAACTAATTAATTATAATATTATTTTAGCTAATAACTCGTTATTTTAGTAGCGTTTTTAGCACGCTCTTAGTCTATACTAATATAAGTTTATTATATCTAAACCCCTATTAATCGCTAACTTATATAGATCTAATTAATCTAATTTCCCTCGTTTTTATAATAGCGCCCCCTATAAGTTACTACCCGCTCTTTCCCCGTAGTTTCGCTATAATTAACCCTATATAGCCCCTCCCTAACTCTAATAAGGAGATAGAGTCTCCTCCTCTAATTAAGGGCCTGCTTTCTAACTACTCTACCTCTACTAGCCTCTCTAACTATAAGGAGACTACCCCTAATAACTTCGATCTTATAAATAATCCCCTCTATGCCCTAGCTAGCTAGGAGCTATATAAATACCTCGACCGCCCCTTTCCTATATATTCTATTGCCCGGGAGCCCCTTATAATATATATTCTTCTACTTATTTAATATTTTTCTAATATTTTACTAGAATCCCTACTTATACTAGCTCGTCTTTAGTAATATCCCCTAGGATAAGACCTAGGGACCTCTTCGCGAGGTCCCTTGCCTAAAGTATATATCTGCTATAGCTAAGGCTAAGAAGCCTAGTAATATTATAGCTTATTAAGATATTATTAAGCGAGGTATACTATCCTATTACCTTTTAATTATTATAAGGCTAACTAAGTTATAAGTAATATTATCTATTATATCTACTATTCTAATAAGGCTATTAAGTCTGCTTATATTAATATAAGTATTGCTTCCCTGCTATTCCTTCTCTATAAAGCTAATATTCTACTAGAGCAACCCTAGTATAGTTTACTACTAGGCTGAGTTCGCTTTTCTTAGCTAGGACTGCCTTACTTGCTATAGCCTTGATAAGAGGACCTTAGTAAGACTCTGCTATTCCTACGTCTTAGGGTTATTACTAATAATTATAGCTCCTTATATAGATCGAGGCTTATATAGAGCTCCTTTATACTACTTCTATCTAGAACTACGAGGTCTAAGCTTATATTACTATAAAGCGTGCTATTAAAGCTGCTATTAAGTCGGATACCTCCCCTATACCCTCTGCTAGTTCCCTAGCTACTCCTATCCTTAGTGCTTCTATTACTACTACTACCTTGCTTTCCCTCTTAATTAAACCTAATAAGGCATAGCTATATTACCTCGCCTAGGCTTACCTAGATATAGCTAAGGTCCTTTATAAGGTTTATCTTATCCCTGCCTTTCTCCCGTTCCTAATAGATTAATCTAACCCCTTTTCTTAGCTTATTAATACTACTACTACTACTTATAAAGAGTAGGAGGAGTAAGGGGTTATCTTCTTAGGTCTATAGTTCCTACTTACCTACTATCCGCCTGCTTTCCGCCTACCTAAAGCCCGCCTAGGTCTTATTTTACCTCTTTATAGCCTTATATTATAATAGAGTCTCCTATTTTCTATTTACTCCTCTAATTATAAATTACCTAGCTACTATCCCTCTATCCTACTCTTGCTTATTAACTACTACCTAGCTTATAGTATAATATACTAGAGGTTGCTATTATTCTTATCTATTAGGCTATACTTTTCTTTATACTTATCTACTACCTAGTTATCTTAGAATAATGTAAGGGAATAGATACCCAGACCGGAGAAGCCGGAGACGCTTCGGCTAGTATAGGCCGAAGGGATAGAGAGGCCTATAGGTCTAGGGCATAGAACCCTTATAGTGAAGACCTAGTAAATACTTACTAAAAGCTAGAAATAAAGGATCTTAGAAGTAAGTAAAAGTAGTATAATAATACTAACCCTACCTTTTAGGTGCTTCTACTATTAATTTAACCTAACTATAGCTCTTAGCCCCTTAATACCTTTATAATTCTTTTGCTTCTACCTTACTTTAGGAAGGTTAGTAATAATAATAGTATTATATACCTGAGTAACGCCTACTAATTAGGCTAAAGAACCTATACCTAATATTCGCTAAGAGCAGAGCGAAATAGCTTATATAAACCTATATAAGGAAGCTAACCCTAGCGAGTAATCAGAGGATAATATAAGCTAACGAGGGGAGATAAGAAGCTATGCTTTAAGCGAGGCTAGGGGCCCCGAAGAGAATAGGCTACTTATGCTAAATAGTCGCTATATAGATAACGAGTATATATAGGAGAATAGGGAATATAAAACCCCTTCCTATAAACCGGATAGGCTAATAAGCTAGATATCTATAGCTATAGCTAATAGGCTAGCCTAAGCTAGAGGGCTAGATAAAGCAACTAGCTAAATACTAATATAATAGATTATAACTATAATAGCTAACTAATAGGAGCTAATTGCTACTATATTAAGTAACCGAGCTCCTGCTAAGTAATCGCCTAAGGTTTATAAAAAAACCCCGAATTATAATATAGCACGCCTTACTAGCGAATCTACTAGTATAATAAGAGAAGATTAGCTTATTATAGTTAAAGAGGCTTATAAGCACCGCCCTAGCTGCTCTAATAGCTAGTATATCTAGTAGGCTTTGAGTATAATAGAGCATACCCTATAAATAGAATAGCAGAATTATTAGTAAATACTTATAAGTTAGGGAACTAGATAGACCCTAAATAAGAAGACTTTAGAATTTTTATAAGAGGGTAGTATATCACGCCTAAGCTCTAAGAGTAGACCTATTATAATACTTTAAGATAGTGCTATTAGAAGGATAATAAGAAACTAATTCTATATTAGGCTTAATAGAAGTCTATTAACCAAGCACTCAGCAAGCTAAGCATAGGTAATATAAAGGCGTACGCCTTCTTTTAGGGCCTTATTAGGACCCTAAAGGATAAACTCTTTAAGTAGGATATTAACTATACTAATATATATACTATCGCCCTATATATATAGAGATTATAGGAGATTATAAAAGG
>JAOQIF010000743.1:15287-43957 GCA_026260285.1 Colletotrichum sansevieriae | reverse complement strand
TACTACTATTACTACTACTATTACTACTACTATTACTACTACTATTACTACTACTATTACTACTACTATTACTACTACTATTACTACTACTATTACTACTACTATTACTTTTTTTTTTATCTCTTTAAAACTAATAGAGCTACTTATTAATTTAATTTTATATATAAATAATATTTTTACTATTATTAAATGTTTTTTACTCTTATAATAATATTTTAAGTATATAAATCAATTCTAACTTAAAAGTAAATATAAGAATACTATTAAATAAAGATTAATTTATAATAAACTATTAAATTAATACTATTATTATACGTTTTCACTAGCTTTTAAATTATCTAACATTAAAACTATAAAGTTAATTAAGTTAAAATACTTCTTAATACTTAAATTATTATTGAGATATAGCGGCCGCTTATATGTTAGAGACTATAGGTACCTTATCTATTCCTGCTTTTTTTTTTTTTTTAATCTGGTCTCTTTCATGCCTACTTGAGGTACTCCACTATTGTTCACACTGAGGTGCACCTCACCTTGAGGAAAGCTCCAACTTCATAGAGCTCCATCTCTAGGTGGAACGCACTATTCTGGGGCGCTTGCTCCTGTCTCCTGCCGCTCTTTCCAGTCAGGAAAAGATCTGGGAAGGAAGAAAAGTGAAGGCAAGTTACAAATCACGTATCATTGTTGATTGATCATAGTTCCTTCCTCTTGCTGTCAGCAGCTCTTAGTAGCTAGCATCTGCTCTTCATCAATACCTACCTACCTTGCCTAGATACCTAAGGAACCTTTTTCTCTACTAAGCGCGAATTGCTGTGGTCAATTTGCAATCAAAGAGCCCAGATCGCCACTGGCATCTTCATTTCCACACTGAAAATACCTGATGAAGTATACTACAACATCACCCTCGTCCGCCCTCCCAGCTGGTCTCACAAGTCTCCAGACTACAACAAACCTATTGAATTAATGTCCAGATAGGGCGTGACATGACTTCTCAACGGCCGTGCGCAACCGCAGGGTGTGCCTCCATGGCATTGGACGTGCCTTTGAACGGCCTCAGGTGCTCAGGCACCCATGCCATGCCATGGCCCCACGACCACGGCACGGCAGCTTATCATCGCACGGCCTTTTCGCCGTTCGATCTGTCTTCGGCTTGCTGCTACCCAGAAGCAGACGCAAATGCAGACCTAAGGATAATGAATTGTCTTATCATCGTCCATCACTAACAGCACCCCGTCGCGCTCTCGGCGCTTGTCGCTCCATGTACCTTACCTTTGGAAATTGGCCGGGCCTTTCGACTTATGCCATCTCTACCTTACCTTAAGGTATTGACGGCGCCGCATTCCCGTCTATTCCCTACGGACTCTTCGTCGCCGTCCTTTCCTGAAGCATTTTGACTCGTGCTGTCGCTTTGTTTAGTCGTTTGTTACTAGAGGCTGGAAAGTGTGGCACCATCGACACGAACAAGCCAACAACAGGGCTCATTCCAAAAATCTCTTTTTTTCGTAAAGTTTTTTTTTCTCTCCCTCTTTCGTCAGCACCGCCCCTACTCATTCGTCAGACCCGGTTGCGCTGCCGTAGACAAGCCACTATTGGCTCGCTGTCACCCAATTCTCTCACATGTCAACTTGGATGACGAGTTAGCAGTAGAAAACAGACTACTCTAACCCAACAGCATGAATCAAAACGTCGCAAGCGTTGCAACACCCCAAAGCGCATAAGGCCTAGAATCTAAACCTTGGCCCATAATCCATGTGCTTAAAACGTTCTTCCTCTCAGTGTCACTACGACTTTCAGGCATTTTTAGGACTCGAATCGACTTCTACACACACGGCTGCCTTTCTCAGCGAACTGATTCAGGTCACACGCAGTGCCTTGGTCCTACTTCTGTAACAACCAGGTTATGTCTCCAAAATGTCACTTCTTGGAAACCCAACGTCCAGACTCAGCCTGCCAGGAAGACATGACACCGAACGGTGCGCTGTTTTCTTCCTCTCTCCACCGCTGCCAATTCCGGTTCCTTGCAGGTTTGCAAAGATCAAGATACGCGCGCTTTTACCTGTGTCATGTCGTGCGTCTATCCCCATCCCGACGTACGATGTCTAGCATATACAATCTGTAGCCCCATATTAGAGGAGTCAGGAAACACAGATCCATATTAATCTTGTCCAGTGCGAAACAAGATGAGATGGGAAGCAGGCTCTCACCTATGTCATCAAAAGCGCTCTTTTCGTCCACCCGCAGCAACGGCAGGGCCAGGGGTTCGAGTCGGAGGGAGGGGGAGGGGCAGCCACGCCTGATCAAGCTTGGGGACACAAGGTGGGTGGTTGCTCGATAACGTAAACAAGGGCACTGGACAAGATTCCCTGTCCGTCGAGAAGACCTCGAAGTTGACCCGGACCTGGACTGTCGATCACACCCAACCACCCATCACGACTCGACCTCACGCCTGCGACAAGCCAACACGCACACTGTACAGAATACATCTTCAACATTCGGGTATATCTCATCCAGTCTCGAATCCCGACCACCACCTCTTTCCGATAGATTCTACGCAATCCTCGATCCGGAGACAACTGTCCTGCGGGGTTTCTACGTTTCTTCGAGCCGTCATCTGCCTCCTTCTATCAGCTGCCGGTGGAGAAGGTATCTGAGTCCGTTGTCTTAGCCCCAGAAAGCTACTGGCCTGATCGAGCCAAGTCTCGAACCGTTCGATGGACTAGTAGGGATGGAGGGGTGTGTGAGATCTCTCCATCACCAGCCACGGCGAGAAAAAGAGCGCACGCGCACCTTCAACCTCTTGACCCAGAGCTAGCCAACCAGCCAGCCTGGGAGGGAGACATGTGTGCCACAGCCCACGGAAACACCCAAAAAGTCACCAAGGCACATGGACCTCCAGAACTCGAACAAGACCACCAAAACGCGCAAAATTATCCGCTTTCAAACTCGCCCAGAAACGGGGGCATGTGGATGAGCAAGAGCAGAACCCACGGCCGGAGCCGCCAAACAAAATCCCTCCTCTCCGAGCCTCGTGCCATCGTCGGTTATCTGTCATCCACACACACACGCACACACAGACACACCTACCCCTCCACACTCACTCTCCAGTATGGACCCCATCAGGCGAGAATGAGACGTCATGTAAGACAGGAACGTCCGCCCAGCCCCAGGCCACCACCACCACCATCATCATCACATCCGGCAACCGTGATGACTGTCCAAACGAGGCGCATGAATGGCACAGCCTTTTAGTTCCGAAAGGTGATATCTCTGAGGTTTTCCATCAGGTCCATTAGGGAAATCTGCCCCTTCCAGCCCAGCCGGAGAATTAGGGAGCGCTTGGCCATGCTGTGTAACATGCTTTCCTGACGTCCCATCAAGCGCCCTAACGTCCCGGAGGGTGGGGGGAAGGGGAAGTCTAGCAGTCAGATCACAGATATCGCGGGTTCCCCGGAACCGTTATTTGGGGGCCATGGGTGCCCAGAAGGGGAAGTTCGGGAAATGGATCCCTGGAAGAGGATACGAGATGCAGTCATCTGCTGTGTAACGGCCCACGCGTGCGTGCGAAATGTCAGACAGGCCTTAGTTCGATCGGCTGAAAAGCGAGAGGAAGAGAAGGGGTGTGTGGTTCATCACAGATTGAAGACAAGCAGTCGATCCCCTGGGGGTCGGTTTTTCATGGAGGCACGCGAACCATAAAGTCGCGTGTGTTTCCCCATTGGCCCTGCAGTTTTGACAACTGCAGGCTACCATCATACATCACGATAGCCTCATCCATGAGGAGTACATGGTGTTTTCGCGGTCATTGGATTGCATTGCAACCGTGCATGCCTTCACCCGCACTTTATGGCGAAAAGTCATGTCTTGGACTAATGATGAAATCATAAGAGACCTAACGGTCTAATGCTGCTCTGTTTTTATCTGTCTGTCCGTCTCGCTCCTTTTTTGCAATGAATCTGGGAAAATGCCGCCGTTCTTTGGGGGTGTATGGGAAAAAATCAAACTGCCTGCCCGCCCGCCGCGCGATGCCCTTCCCAACTATTCTTTTTCAGGAATCATGAAAAATCATGAGAATGAACAGAAAAAGAGAAAAAGAAATCACAAAAGCCAACGATCCGTGCTGTCCCCCTTTTTAGTTTTGGACCAAAAAGAAAAATAGTCGTCTCCAGAACCAGATGATCAATCCGCCCAGCCTCCATGCTTGCCCAGCCTCCATGCTTGCCGTTCCAATGATTCCTTGGTTTTGATTATCTAGTCCGACACAGAATGTTTCTGTGCTGTGCTTCCATTTCTGTATGCGATCGATCGTGTGTTCCATCGTAAGAAAAAGGGAAAAGGCAACAAAAACTTTTCCCCGCCTCAATGTCCTTTTGGTGGGTGATTTTGTTTTCCGGGGAAAATAAGGTGCAAGGAAAGGCGGCGACTGCTGAAGTCGAAATGGTGACTTCAACCAAACAATTCCTCCCATGTTCCCACTCTCAAGAAAAGCAGAGAGCCACCCGCCCAGAGTCCCGTTTCACCTCTGGCAATCGCATTCGTCGCAAGGTCATAATTCGTAATGGTCGTATCTCATTAACCCGAGGAGGGCTCCAAGAGCGAGAACGTGACGTGAGGCTTCGCGTCCTTGGCGGGATGAGTGTTCATGCGAACAGGCTGAGGACGGCGAGACTCATGCCAGTCGGAGTCCTTCTCGGTCGTTGGGCGGTAACGGATGAGCTCCTGGCCGCGAGGAGTTGCCAGGCTCACAGCGCGCTTGGGGCGAGGAGTCAGACGAATGTCGTCGTTGGTGTCACCATCGGCTCTGCTGCCCCACGAGGTCTGTTGGCAGAGTGTTAGATGGACTATATTGAGAACGAAGCATACTAACACCAGCAACTCACCATTTTGAGGGTTGACAATGCATAGAGCTTGATCAGTCCGTGGCCCCAGCCGAAAACGATGGAGATGGGCAGGAACACGATGTCGGTAGGGTTGCGGCGGAAGAGACCCACGAGCTTCACGACCTTGGTGAAGCCGAAAACGAAAATGATCTGAGCCCAGAGAGCCTGCTGGCGGCTGTCCATGTCCCAGTTGGCGGTGCCTTTCCAGAGCGCGAAGATGATAAGAGGGTCAAAGACGAAGGCCAGAGATGTGAAAGTAGCAACGTGGAGAGCGTAGGTGCACCAAGGCTGTTGACTGTGTTTGTGATTAGTTAGCGTCTGCGCGAGCGACCCCATTGCTAGGTGAGTAAGATCCTTGACCACAGCAGGGACAGGACCAAACCGAGGGCAATATGAGACCGAATGACTTACGTGAGAACGTATCTCTCTTTGACGAGACTGGTCCAGTTGCTGCGCCAGTTGCTGCGAGCCCAACGGGAGCACTGGTAAAGAAACTTGGTGCTGTTCTCAAGGGTGGTCTCAAGCTCGCACTCGGACTCGTACTGGATCCAGGTCTTCCACTGGTGGCTGACGAGCCAGCGAGTGACGAAGTTGTCGTCGTCGGCGTTGAGGATGTACTTGCCCCACTTCTCGGTCTTGAAGCCTTCAAGGAAGTCGTGGCTCGAGAGAATCTCGGATCGGTAGGCGCCGGTGCGGCCAGACATGCAGGAAGTACCGCCGTCGATGGCGTGGGTAGCAGAGATCTCGAAGTTGCGACGCTCGATGTAAGCGGCACCGAGCCAGTTGAAGATGCGAGTGGACCAGTCACCATCCCAGACGCGCTTAACTCTCTGGCAGGTACCAACGCCACCGATCTTGGGATCCTCGAAGGGAGCGAGGATCCAGGGCATGAGGGTCGAGGGCCAGGTAACATCGTCATCAGCCATGATGGTGATTCTGGTGGTGACCTTGGGAAGAGCCTCGCAGACCTGGAGACGCTTGTTCGCGATCGGAGTGGAGTAGACCTGGACGTTGGGGTGAGGGAGGCTGCGGGCAAGCCTCTCGAGAGCAGCATGCTTCTCAACAGTGGTGACAAGCATCAGAACGTGGGGGTTGCAAGCCAAAATGCTGAGCAGGGAAGGGCGAAGCTCCTCGAAGACATTGTGGATGGTGGGAATGATGACAGTAACGTCCTCGGCAGTGAAGGTAGGCTTGGCGGGGATGGGCTTGGACTTATAGGTCCAGTGGCTGACACAGTGGACAAGAAGACGGGTGTAGCGATGAAGCCTGGATGATTCTGTCAGAACGGTGATTCTTAAGAAGAAAAAGGACCAAAAAAAAAAAAAAAAAAACAGACTGAGGTTGCTAGTGATGGCAGTAGCAAGTGAAAATATCGTGGGGATGCGCGCTTACCAGAGAATGATGAAAAGGTACATCCAGGCGGTAGGAGACCATCCAAAGCCGAGGTTCGGCAGGGACAAATCCATGACGGAGGCCATGGTGATGTTGTTTTTCGGGGTTTGTTTGGTCACAAAAAGAGAAGAGATCAAAGAAGTTGTGATGGAGATGAGAAGTACTGATCACCAACAAAGCTGCAGGGAGAAGTTGCAGTTGTGGTGCTGGTGAAAAGTTTTAGAAAAAGGCTTTGTTTTTGTGCGCCTCTTGAAGCGAGAAGACCTTTTATAGTGTGGTCAGGAAGTGTGCCTTTTCCCCCCTTCTAGCATACCTTTCTTTCAAAGGTCGTTCGTCTGGTGAATTGCAGGTAGCCTTGTGGCTGGTAGTCGTTCCTGCCTCTTTTGGTGGAGGAAAGAGTCTTCAGATGAAGAGACCCACTTTTAACTGATGTGAGGGTTTTGTCGAAGGAGCAACCTAAAGCTTCCAGCTTTCAGAGAAAGGTGCAATAGAGACAGACGAGTCTGGACAGGTTCCCAAATAAGTCCCAAGTCCCTGTTACCAGTAAGGTATTACGCTCGTGGGCCAACAGTTGTGGAATCTGGGTGATCGAGATCTTCCTAGTAGGATCGTACTCTCTCTCAAAAGTCGTGCACTTTTCAAGGCCTCTCTTATTCTCTGTGTCTCTCTCTCTCCAAGTCTCTTCTTCCTTTCTGTCTAGGAGGACCTAAGCGAACGAGGTAGTAGAGCGGACTGTCAGAGCTTCTCAGCTGGTTCCGTTGGAGTATATGGTATCAAAGAGTGACACGGGCAAGATGGGAGGAGGTCCAACACCCAAGCCACGTGTGATGGGATGCTGGGGGAGGACTGTCGAGGAGGAGTCAAACAAAGGTATTATACAGAGGAGAAAGATGACAATGGAAACTCAAACCATTGCGCGGACAAATTGGTCTTTTAAAAACAACAATGACCAAAGGGAAGAAGTGATGTCGAGGTCTTCCGAGGCAAAAAGACCCGGGGAGAGCGGCAAGGATATATACCTAGCCAGATGTGGTGGGTTGCCAGGCATGCATGGGTTGGTTGTTTAAGAGATGCGCCAATGCATTGAGACGGTAGTGGTTCTCCTCTATCCAAACAAGGCCAGAAGTACTCGAAGGGTAAGGATCGAGGTGTCTAATGTAATGTAATGGATGTATGGAGTGTCTGCTTTGTCTAAGATTGTGGTGCTCGAAAGCAGGAAGACGGGTCTGAAGGTACCTCGTAGACTGGCACATCCTCAACCGTCGACTTTTTGTTAGCTACACCACACAAGAGCAGACGACATCCGTCACGTTCGTCTCTTAGGAAGTAAGGGTATTGTGGGAGGGGGAGGGGAGGGGCGTGGTCGGCGGTTGTATCGGGGTGGGAATGGGGGCGTGTGGGCGTGTGGGCGTTGAAGAAAAAGAGGCAAAAAAGGCGTTAAATCGACATCTCTCCTACGCAGACCCCGGCAAGGATTCCTGGGATACCATGCTACATTGAAGGTACTTGCGCGTACTTGGAGGGGGAGAATCCACCCACACGATGCGCCCTCCCACACTGCCCTCTGCGCTGCGTGCGCCTCTAGCCGGAGCCCGCTGCCACTGCTCTGCTGCCTTCTTGTCTCTAACACAGGCTTGGGCTGGAGCTTCTGCGGGTGTGGATGATGGATGGGGACCAGAGGCTGGCTTTTTGTGGCTACGTGTTGGGACGACGCTTCTTTAGCAGGCAGTCAGATAGCTTGGGTATTGGCAGCTCTTTCTCGCCTATGCATCACATCGGCCTGGCACCAGCACTTGCGACCAGTAGCGCGCCGATATGTTCTCTCATTGCATGCCATCGTTTCTGCTCGCTTCAATCTCAGTGAGTCCTCGTCCCCATGGCGCAACATCGTCCGGCACGAAAATGCCAATGAAAGCAGGTTTGGGGGCCATCTGGTGCCATGCTGTATGCCTTGCCCTGCCTTTACATCTTCCCTGGTCATTTCTTAGTTTCGACGATGGAGTCGACCACGGAATACGGACCACGGACCACGGGCGTAGCTGCTGGTCCCTGCTCTTTCTCACTTTTGCTGCTTTCTTGTTGGCTTCAGCAGGCTGTTGCGTCTGGACGACGACTGGGGAAACGCGAATCACAGGGCGGAGGCGATCTGGTGGGGATTGAGCGAAACGACCGCGGCCTGGGGAGGCCACGGATTCGGAGGAAATGATGACCTTGAAGAGTTAAGAGGGGAGCGAGAATGAGAAGCGACGCGCGCGAATAACGCAATACCCTGGGCACCAAGGAGGGTCCTTTCGCTCTTGGTTGGTGTCTGTTCTCTAGTCTCCGTGGTTGAGCGGCTAGTTGTTGTGGAAAATGGCAGCACGGCGAGATTTAGAGATCCACTACTCGGGTGGGTAGATTCCACCATTCGTTTGAGTACGACTGGCCATCTGCACATCCAGAGACAAAAGGTGGAGAGGAGACGCCTGGAGGAGCTGCTGGAGACAAGGACCAGGAGCAGAGCCTTCCCGTCGATAAACTGGCCTCAGGTAAGACGGATACAGGACATGGCCGACAGAGTGAGTGAAAAGGAATCGGCCGAGATAGGTAGGCTAGACGAAGTCGAATCAACGACCCGGTAACTCGCAACGAGACGAGTGGGCATACGTGGGAGACGACCCAGCGCCCGGCGCTGTCAATCGACCTGGAAGGCATGAGCAGTAACATCAACCACAACGGCAGCAACAGAGACGACTGGGCGGCGTGAGTGGTACCTCAGCCGCAGGCTCGCAAGACCAGGAGGGGTAAAATCCTGGAAAATTGGAGAAACAGGAGCCTTCACGCAGTAGGCTTGCGCGCAATGTCGAGACCCCTGGCTAGGAAATGGCCTGGGCCGTTGACGAGGTCCCCGGTTTTTGCATCTGACAAACGAACGGACGGCATGGAGTCGAATCGAGCGGATGAACAAGCATTTGCGCTGCTTATTATGGATACGCGTCTCTTGTCTGGCCCATTATCAAGCAGAGACCAGACCGAGCTGGTGCCAGCACGTCGTCGCAGGCAGCGAAGTAGAAGCCTGTTACCGCTTGTGTTTCTCTGCCGCTCTCTCAGCCTCTGCAGCTTGCTGGGGCTGATCTGTATCTGTGTCTGAATTCGTAAGATGGCATCCATACCCGTACCGCGCAACTTATCTCTCGGACCTGCAGGTGCCTCGACTGATCGATTGCGAGGACATCGGACCAGTCTGTGTCCTTCTTGTCTGTCTCTCTCACTCACTCTAGCTTGTATGCGACGGGCCAGTCTATTGCTCTCCGCACTCTTGTCTAGCGACGTACAAGGACCAATGTGCCCGTGTAGCGTATGTGAATGCAATACGCGCTAACACTAGCTGAGTGCTGCTGTTGAAGGCAACTCAGTACAATACCAAACACGGCTGGATGGACGTTGTCGCTCTGAGAATTCTGATATCTGATGAGTATGACAGACAAAGCCGTGACAGATGCATTGCGGTTGCTTTTGCACTCGCATTCTTCAGTCTGACCTGCCGTATTGCGAAGGCCGGACCGACAGGGTTGACGTTCCATGATGCTTCTGATCCTTGCCGTCCTTGGCCGGGGCGGATGCTGTTTTCGTGATGATAACGGGCCCCGGGTTTAGCACTTGCGAAAAGGCGCGAATATTTCCCGTAGCTTGAAGATCGACATCCCCAAAGATTGACTGACTTTGACCACGCGTTGGACCGAGCAAGCGACGGACTAGCAAAACCCCATGCTGCGTTGTCCTGCGGAGCGATGGCTGCGGCGCGGTGGTGGAGCTTGGACAGATGTGTCTCCATCAATCAAGAGGTCCATTGTCTCCCGTCTCATTTCTGCTGGTCTTCGGACGACATGGAGATTATTCTCGCCTGTCTGGACCGGATTGCAGACAGGCTGGCGGCGCACACCCACTAACGTTCTTGAATTTTTCCCGTGCCGGCCGGACGTGCGTGCAAAGCGCAGCAACAGCCAAAGCCTGTCCGTCAAGCATGTGCTTGACGCCTCATGTGAGGGTGCATTATAAAACATGGCAGAACGTAGCATATGTCGCTGCATTTGGCTCGTGCCGGCCGCTTATCTTGGGGTCCCCTCACGTAACTGACCACTAATCGAGCTGGTTTGTTATGCAGGCTGTAAGCTATGAAGCCGTCTACATGATAGAAGAGAAAAAAAAGCGAACTGCCTGCAATTGCGCGAGACAGTGATCAGTCCATCCCGCACACGGTTAGCCCTGACATCAGAAAGCACTTGCATAGGGTATGTAGGACAAGGTGTGATGGATAGAAAGTTGGTGTGTGGCCACAACCTTGATGCTTCTCCTTTGGTTATGATCTCGATTTAACACGAGAAGACAACGACAGGGCAAAGCAAAACCGCGTGAGAACACGGAGACGCGAGCCTTCAAGAAGATCAGACGGTCGTCCGTAATCGAATAGTAGCGGGTAAAAAATGGTCTTGGGTAAGTCATCTTGAAGGATCTGGGTGGGCGGAATGCAACGAAATGACCAGATGGTTGGATTCGGACTCGGACTCGGAATAGTAGTAAGGCGAAGGCGAAAGCCGGCTGGGGCTGCGTTTGCAATGCTGTGCTGGTAAGGTAGCTGGGGCTGCGGTGGCAGCCGGATCGGCCATTCGGCAACGGCCGCCACATCCGGGTGTCCCATTTCGTGAAGCCGGTGTATGACATGACGGTGTTTTTACAAGTTTGAGTAGATATTACAGGCACCCTTGGGAATGTGCATAAGAACCTAACACGGTCAAGTCGATGTTGACATCTGGAAATGGTTGGAAGCAACACGGAGTGACAGAGACACATTCCTTTAGCCCGGGTGGAGGATGGAGAATAATGCGATGTGTGTGATTTTGACTAGCATCAGTAAAACTCGAGCTGCATGAGAGGGGAGCCTTTTCTTCCCTCCAAGCTTAGACAGAGCAGAGTCTGTCGTGACTGGCTTACAACGGTTGTTGAAGTGGTTGACGAATGTCTCGTTCCAATTTAGTCGAGGGAGCGTGCCTCAGCGTGCTTGGTCCAGGCCAACATCGACCCGTACTTCTCACCAGAGCAACGGCAAGGTATGTGGCTTAGGTCACCACAGCTCTTCCCAGCATCGATAGAAAACCATGTTTAAATCATGGAAGGCACATGCTGTTCGAATGCAGCTTCCGCACGTTGAATCAGGATTGAATGTTGTTGTTTTCTTTAAGGAAGGTACGAAGTACCTAGTTAAGTGGTTAGGTAGGTAACGTGTTAGGTAGGTAACGTACGACCGGCCCTATACCTATGGTATCCAGGTCTTGTCGGGTGCGGAGAACCGGAGGCAGGTATCCGACATGCCGGACCCCTTTTCTAGCAAGACCGACTAGCTGGTTGCTTCCAGGTTCGGGTGCATGGAATTCCAGATCCCATGGAAGGAGCAGAAAACAGCTGCAAGACCGATAGCCGGGCACGTCGCTACGATAAGTTAGATAGGTTCAGGATGGTTCCTGCCTCTGCTCTGGGTTCCTGCCTCGACCCAGCATTCCTACCCTTGCCTCTGCTCTATTGAGGTAGGGTCAGTTAGCTTAGATACCTCACGTAATGATAGTCACCTTAAATTTTAAATGCATTAGGTAAGACGAGACGATGAAGGCGGAAAGTGCCTTACTTGAGCTTCCTGCCTCACTTCATCTGTTCGCTGCCGCGCCTCTCGCAGCTTCTGACTTAACATTTCACTCTCACTTGCACCAAGATAAGATCATATAAGGTACGAACAGAAAACGGAAGTTAAGCACGGCGAGTAAGGTAAGCTGCCTTGAGGTCAAAGCACCTTACTATTACCTTAACTAAGATTTAAGGTAGTCCGAGGGTACCAAATCTTGACATCCGGAAGGTGCCTAAACAAGCAGCCGTCTGCCTCTTCTACCCAAATTAAAACCACTCATGGATCGCAGTGCCCACAATATGTTTGATGCAAATCATTGTCGACATGCAAACTTCTTCAACGTGAGTCGTCACTCTCTCAAACCTGCCCCTTGGCTGCTTTGGTGTACCTCCAGCTACCTAGGGCAGGATCTGCTTCGAGGGGATAGGCAGGGTCGCCGGACCTCCTTCTCCATGGATGCTCCCCTCCATCCATTCCATCCCACCTGCGCCCTCTCAGGCTTTTCCTCGAAAGCCAAGGTATGGACTCCCGTCTTTGGAACCCCCATCGTGGGCTTGCCCGGCAAAGGCGACGCGGCGGACGCTCCGCAAGAGCGACGTCCCCGTATACGACCTTGATAGAATGGCCTCGCAGCTATGGCTTGGTACATATAATCCTACCTTACTTCCATCATTGCTATCGGAGTCTCCAACTAATCGGCCGTTACAATTTCCAGATCTTGTTGCTCTGCCTCGGCGACCCTTCCCGTACGCAATGGAACTCGGCGGCCGCTTGCGCCGTTCGCCAATGAGGGCACCGAACCGAGCTACCCCCGGAACGTCCCATTCGTCGTTGGCGTGTGCCAACAAAATACCTTGCCTTGCCTACATCGGATACTACGCCCTCTGACACTCACCACCGAACACCATGGAGTCAAGGCGTGGTTCGGTGCACATGGCCCCATTGGGAGCTCTTCAAGCCCACAACAGATCACCGTCGCAGGGACGCTCGACCTAAGCTCGATACCGCAGCATCGGCCACTACTCACTCGCAGCACGCACCGGTACGATGCTATTTAGCTACATCGCCTTGGCTGGCCTTGGATTCCACCACATCGCCAACCGCATTCCGTCATCAATGCCTTTGCTTCCGTCCATAGCTTTATGACCGATCTCCTGCTATGCAAAACGCGCACCTTTGACCAAATTGGTGCAAATACACAGTCTGCGTGCAGCCTGGACTTCGAACCAACGCCAATCACATACACCGCCTGTGCCTTTCGTATCAAGACATATGTCAGAGCACGAGACGTCCTCAAAGTCTGACGACTCTGACCTTCCAGCGCCTTCTCTCATGATTCTCATAGCCCCGGGCGGAATGCAAATCGCCGCCACCCTCACTTCACTGCCGAGACGCATCTGCAGATTTGCCCGCACCGAAATGCCTGCCTCGTTGGATATACAACGCACCACATTGGCTCTTCGCAGAGGCCACGAATCGATCCATTATGCATAAAACCCGCTTGCTATCAGCTTCAACAGCGCATATTTTGACACGATATACCCGTCAAGTAAGCAAATAAGAGCTCAGTGGCCACGACGAGTCATGGCCCAGTCGTGCGAGAAGCGGGCAACTTGCAATTCCGGATCACTGTGGGGCTTCTGTTCCCTAACGCGCTCCCGCATTCCGCACGCCCCAAGTCTCAGAGAGAGGCGACCTAGGATCACGTCGTGGTCGGGGTACCTCCAGTGCTTATTGGCAATACTTACCACTACACACGTTCAGCCGACGTTACCATTTGCCTGCCTGCCCAGCCTCCCTATCTCTCTCCACACTGCAGCCAGGTCCTTTTGCTGCAACTGGACACCCTCCGGCGTCACCCAAGTCCCAGACAATTAGTTGGCTTCATCGCTTGTGGTAAGCAGACGCTCAGAGATAGCGACGGTTTCTGGGTTCGTTCTGTTCCAGCGGGTTAAGATGAAATGCCATGATATCCTCAGCCGAAAACTCTTTTTCAGTGTCCATTCGCAGAATAAATACTGGTCAACAACTAAGAGAGGCATTGTGCCCCGGTCAGAAGATCTTCTCCCTACCTTGTCTTTTGGGGCGCAAATTGTGACTGGTTTCTGGGGCACCCGGTCAGGGACTCCCCAGAATGTTTTAGCCTCTTCGGACACACTCCATGCTTGAAGAATGCCATAGCCGCCGCCTGGTTCGGACGGCACACGGACCTGAGCCCGGAGCAAGACGTCAACAAGCGAGCGCCTCCGCAACCGCTCTACTCACCAATGCCCCACGTTTAGCATTGCTACATATACGGAGAAACGGGTCGTCTTGCAGGAAGCTGGGCATGCTTCTCACCACTGATAATATTTCAAAGAATCAAGTTTCTGAGACAGCGAAACCAAATCCACTTCAGGAGGTTGGGTGGAGGTTGTACAGTATAGGAGAGGTGACATGCACTCACCCACTGGCTTTGCTTTGTCGGATGTTTCTTCAGGGTCCACCGTGCTGCTTGCGTCCACACAACTAGGTCACCATACAAGCTTGAGCCCACCCGGAAAACTCTGCACTGAATCGCGGCATGGGCATGCAGACCATCAAACTACGAGAGGAATCCATACCCGACTGAGACAGACTGGCTTGAGTCGGTTTGTGAGCTGTCAAGTATCAACGGTTTTTGGACGCAGATACCACCCATCTCTGCATGTGTGTGCTCGGAAGTCGTCGACGTGTTGACACTCGCTTTGCACAGAACCTAGACGAAGAAGCCTTGAGCTGCGACAGAGGCTGACGTCGGAGGAGACTCCCAGCCCACACTGCCTGGCCTCCACGATGGTGTCCTCTCAGATCGCGATCTGATGCGACCAAGCTCTAGATCAGTTATATCACGAACTCCTCACATCTCAATTGTTCAACATTCTCCACAGTGTCAGGTCCCTGCACAATGCAGTGTAATACATTCAATTGTCAGGCTTGTCATCGCTGATACCGAGCATGCAACCAGACGATATGGTTGCCAACATCGGAACGGCGGGCGAGCTGCGCCGGCAGACTCGAAGTTCTGCAAGCCGGCAACCGTTGGAGCCAAAAAGCGAGGTGAAGGAGCCTAGAACACCGTCCCTCTCGAAAGAAATTGGAACTGTAACCAAGCTGCTGGATATCCATGGTCCGATGGCTCTTGTCTGGCATTCAGCCGACGAGCTCACCAGTTGATGTCTGTTCTTCGCAGGAAGCTGCGTTTTCCGCGATATGCTCCCGCCCAGATTACTCGACAACTCTGTTTTGGGTGACGATAAAATTTCTGTAAACTGCAAAACCATCTGTGGGAGCTACTTGGTTGGTGAGAAATGCGTCCGTCCTCGTACTCGTCTTGCTTACTCTGACCTCTAGCAGTCCCGTCTCATGCAATCGTCTTCTCTTTCCGTCACTACTGCCCATCTGTTTTCACCCCCGCGGCTTATGTGATGCTGTTTTAACGGTTCTCCGTCATCATACGTCAGGCCCCAGTGCCTTGGGTGCGGCATAGCACACTCAGAAATCCTTTCTCATTGGAAACTGGACAAGACTCACTCCCACATTGGGACACCCACGCGGCCGACGAGGGATCCAGGCCCTGATGACAGCTCAAGGTGGGAAGGGTGAAATAATGCGGGAAGTATGCTTCGGGGAAGCAGGAAAGCACATTCCGGAGGGGCGATCTTGGATGATGCGCATCATACTCCCAGTCTCATGCGGCGATTAGCTTCCTGTCTGGCTAAACAGCATTGCAGACCCAATCGTCTTTGTTGTATGATACGGGCGCTGTACGGGTCTGCAGAAGCCAAGGAAACTCTCCAGTGAGTAAGAACTTCCCTCTATCTCCGCTTGGTCATTATTATGAGTTCAGTTATCCGCCGCGTTGAGGTGCGTACATGCTGCATATGTCGCTGCGTTGAGTTGTCCAATTTCTCTTATGCAAGTCTCACAGGGTGCAAGGTCCAAGGGTCGATGCGCCCTTATCCATTTGGCAGTCTGAAGATGAGCTATCGATTATGCTATTCCAGGCTTTTTTTTTTTTTTACGGGAATTCATCACAGTTCTGCTATGGAGACCTGCCTAGAGGATTGTGGAATCCTAGCGCGAAGACTCAAACGATAACAATTGTATGTCGCCGAAGGCGCCTCTGCCGCCGTTGGCTCTGGCGGTGTGGTGACCAGGGCCAAACCCTTACACGTCCGTACGTGATTCCGTTGGCTGAAGAAATCCATTCGCATATCGGGAATGCACCATTTCGCTTGGTACCGGAAAGCTTCAAGCCGTCGGCGTGTCCATCACCATGCAAGGTGACCTACTTCGCCATCATACGGCATGATTGTTGAGGTCGATCTGACGGCCTTTCCTGAGGCGACACCGCTCTCAATTATTCAACCCAAGACCTCGTCACCTTCTGGATTTCTCTATGGTGATTATGTCATGATATAGATACGCCGTTCAACAACAGTCACTGAGGCTGGACGGCTGCTGATCCTCGAGGCGAGATGGTGGCAACAACCAGGGACTAAGCTGGTGCTGTTACAACTGCACTCAGAGTTCTGGGAACAGAATTCGCCCCTTGTGAGTCAAGCCTCCGTAGAAGGTATCTCTTTGATCACATACGAGCCATTCGTCGCGCGCCTCGAACTTCGCCTCATTGCCTACCACGGCCCATTTCCATGCTATCCAAGAGATAAGCGGTCATGGGACCCGACTAAGACGGAGTTGAAGGACCCGCATATCATTCTGGGAGCTGTTAGGCCTATGGAAGAACGCGGGAGAGATGCCAAGTGACCTCAAACGTCCTTCCACTTCCTAACTCGACTACACACGCCCTCTCGAGACCTTGTACACCTCAAGCCCATCCTCCTGATCATCGTCGGACCTTCCTACAATTGCCACCTTCCCCGCATTCAAGACTGATCCTCACGATGCTCAGTGGTGAAGGCCCGGACAGTTAACCCCGAAAGCTTCGAGGTGCTTACCAGATTGGGCTTGGCGAGATGGCCGACCTGCCGCGCACTCCGGTAAACTGACCTATATATGCACGTCAATCAACCAGAACGAGCGTGAATATACCCCTGAATACCTGAAGAGTACTTGCTAGCGAGCTCTCGAAACCTGCGGACCTGCCGATTGCGTCGCAAAAACGGCGAATGGCGCTGCGTTTCGTCGACGATGTAGGCGTATTCGAATGCTCGTCCCGGTAACGGAGAGCGTCGGCAAAGGTTCCCTATGGACCTACATGGCGCGAAGACCGGACATGCTGCGTTGAAGATGCGGCAAGGCTCGCCTGATGTCGGATCTTCGGATCTTCGGATCACAAAAGCCAGCCAGCGATGGGAGGGGACACCGAATTCACTCTCGGAGAGCGTCCTTGCCTCCCTCTCCAACGTGAGCAGGGGATGTAGTCATCGTGGAAGAGCAAGTGGGCACATGAAATATGTACTGAGGAACAAGAGGAAAGGGACCAGGACAATGAGGAATCGTCTCAACAGGCTTCGATGCTTCTTCTCGAGGCGATCATGTTCCAGTTTTGCACCAGAGAGGAGTGAGCAGCGCTTGCCGAACACTCCCTCCGCAGTTAACACACACTTTTGCGAGCATCAAAGAGACGAGCTTCGACGAGTTGAGAGCCTCAAGAAGCTGAAACATTTGCTCCAAACAAGCAACGTGGAACAAAACAAATTGCGGACCTGGCATTGGGTGGCCCGTTGGCACTCGTCAGGATCGGCAATCAAGCACGGCGGCATGCGGCAGTTTTCAAATAGACGAGGTGGCGAAGACAGGAGAAAACTGATCTGCGGTCGGGTTCAGATATACGCTTCCTGAGCGAAACTCTTTCAGATCAGGTAATGACGCGACGCTTTTCGCTGCCATTGGCCGTGGCCATGGTCAACGAAGTTGTGTTCTACCCTCGCACCGCGGCTTGCGGCTCGCTCGCTAGCGACTCGATGGGGTCGTGCCATCAAGTGACGACAATGAAGATCCAGGCGGCCAAGCGGTCGTGAGACGGAGTATAGCGACTGGGCATTATCGTCTCAGCTCAGAGTTGTCGAGCCGATGCCGTCCAAACCACGTTATATATGATGTAGACATTTTGGCATCCAGCTGATGCTTGTATGAAGACTCCTGGCAAGCGCTCCGTGACTCGTTATCTGAAGCAGAATCAGAAATTGTGTCGTACAAGGTCGTCATGGAAAGCAATACTCTGGGCGAACAGCGGACCGGTCAAACTCACAGACTGCATTGTGACACTCGCGTCGAAAATCAAGAACCTGATCACTCTCAAAGCACCAGGAGAGAGACAGCTGTGCCTGATGGAAACGGAGAGATGTAAGCAGGAGATTCCAAGTATCGGCTCAGCTCAATCTCAGTAAAATCAGGGCGCCACAGAGAAGACATTACGGCCGCAGCTTGTTTTATGACGGCCTCTTGGACTGAGCTGGCGGCCTCATGCCGGACAACGCGAATGAAGACCACGAGACCTCACTGCATGGCCCTCACACAAACGACAGGGCGGGATACGTACTACGTAGGTGACATCGGAAGAATAGCCTATGCAGTCAAAAGGCGGCGACGATGGCTGATGGGGGGTAAAGACAAAGACGGTTAACGCCTAATGGACTGGCCGAAAACATGCCACATGCCACCCCGCGCTTTTTTTCCCATCCCCCCCGCAAGCATATGACATGTCCTCCGTCATTCTTCAACGACATTGTCGTCGGGGAAGTTGACGAGCTGTCTATTGGTTGATGACCTGCTCCCTAAATACTTACCCAGGAAGCCCCCCCAAGCTCATGATCACAAGAACTCAAACCTCTCTGCTAGGTATTTTCGAATTTTCACTGGAATCATTTCAGAACTGCAGCAAAAGAAAGAGTATTGCGTACAGGATTATGGATTTATGCGTTTGCCGCAGAAATTGAACCGTAGATGGCGTGCCAAAGAGCCACGTAGACACACTGGGTCTCTGAGCACCCGGCAGACCGGAATACATGCAGGGCAGGACGCATACACAAGTCTCGCAAGACAACTTGGCCCTTTGGATTGAAAACCATGTCCGCAGGTCTCGTTGAGACTACCCTAGGAGTTTCCGAAGTTGCATCATGAAGCTTCACGACAATATCTGCTTTTCAGGTATGTAGAACGCCAACTGAGTCGCATGCAATACCCAGAAACGCACATTGTGCAATATGCGCATAAGATTCCATGTTGGGAAAAAAAGATACTCTTAGTTGTTTGTGGGTGATAAGTTAGAACATTCCCAGTCGTATATGTCATATCGAACTAGGCAGAAATCGACAATGGCTAATCTCGCGGCGACAATAAGGGCATTCCCATCGGACGGAAACCGCATTTCGATGCGAGCCGTTCGCTATTCGGACAGTCCCATCCGCATGCGATATGCAGTGTACGCCCTGAGATCCAATGGATTTAAAAAAGTCCTATTTCGAGAAGATGGCTAGCGAGTTGAGAGACACATCACGTCTGAAGATTTCGTGTGGAACACTCTAGGATCAATCCCGCATCCAGCTTGCCTTGGATGAACCCTCTTTGGAGGAGACAATTTACTCAGCACAAAACAGTCGTCAGAGGCGAATTCTGGGCCAGGCATGACGACTTCGAGGAAGATTGGTTCTTCGTAAACCAAGCATGCGCCAGGCGGGTCGGTGACTCGTCCCTTTACGAGGTTTGTTGGCGTATCAGAGTATCGAGGGATGTTTCCTGCGAAACTCGATTGCCCACAATAGCGATCCAGTTCTGGATTTTATGCTTTTCTTCCCTTGGCTCAACGCCCTACGCAAGGAACAGTCCGTGGCCCAGGCACGTCATCTAGACCACATCGCATCACGCGGCCACTCATCAAGATTTCGGGGAACAGCCTCATGATTTGCGTTTTCTTGTCTTCCCTTGTGCCTTTCTCGCAGAGCGAGAAGTAGCCTGCAGAGGGAAGTAGAGAGCAAGGTGTCGCCTGCGGCCCGGGTGTCACCTCGTTGCAGAAGAGCAACGCTCATGGCCACCTTAGATTCCGACGAACCTTCTCTCGGCACGCCGTTTATTTTGAATAAGGAATCAATAACAAAGTGTCAAATGCCGTTTGATCTGATCTCGACGGTAACAAGCAGGTTCAAAGAACGGATCAAACGCGAAAAGAATGAAGGCAACCAGTTCCCGTAGTCTGCGCCCCCTGACTTTCGAACAAAATTTACGACTGAGCGGTCAAAGCAGGGCTTGGCCTGGAAAATGAACCAGAGGCGGGCACACTGAACATGTTGGGTTCGAAGACGAAGTAGGTTTTCTGCTGTCGCATTGTCATCTATTTCTGGCTGCTGCTGCTGCTGCTGCTATCTGCTAGCTGTTTGCTTGTGGCGTTGCTTGCCTGCGCGCAGGCAATAGTTCCCGTACGACAGCTACATGCACCAACCCGTCTTTACCAGAATGGAGGGTCAGCGAATAGAAGGGAAGACCTTTTTTTCCCAAGTCCTTTGGGGAAGCAATGCGTTGTTTGGCTGCTTCTTCGTGATTGTTTGCCCGCTGCCTGCATGTTACCGCAGGACACCCATGTAGGGGTTGCGCTTGTTGGTGCAACGTACTTCTTACACGCAGAATTCCAATTATTTCCCTCCTTTGGAGAAAAATTTGAACTAGGGAAGAGTGATCCTTCCGAGAGGTCCGGTTCGCTTCGCTGTGATGCACCCACAAAAAAGAGAAAAATACAAGAGGCTGGAAGGATTTCTAGACATGTCTGAATCTAGGGACTTCATGCTTGCTCAAGAGAGAGTAAGTGTGTGCTGTGCGTTGGCCCTTGGCCGCGACGTCTCTGCAGTGTTCGAAACATGGTTCGAAGTGCAACAAGTCGAGATTGAGTTTAGATGGGCATAAGTTCGGGGAGAGGGGCCGCGTCGGAGGAGAGTGGGACTGGCTAAGGTGCGGGTTTGAGCGGCGAGGCGTTGCTGGGAATGGTTGACGAGGTTGGCATCGCGGGGCCGGCCATGTGTTGTGCCTCATCCGGTGGTTGAGAGGTTTTGGCCGTATCATGAACCTCGAGCGCCTCCATCTTATCTCCCCTATCAGAGGCGTATGCGAAGGTGTGACAAGATGCCGACCGAAGACAAGGGCTTGTACAGGGTGAGCAAACCTCCCCTCATCACATCCGCCGCGTACAGGCGGTTTTCAGTACCAACGTCGAGTAAAGTATTGCACCTCAGATGCATTTCCTTAGAGGATCCGCTGTGAAATGCAAAGCGCTCCGGTGGCGGGGTAGATAGGCTTGGAATGAATTGTGGTTGGTGGTGGTACATTGCTGCGCCGGGCTGGGCTTTTTGTCACTTCAATTTGGTGGCCTGGCTGTGGGAGCTGATTCGTGCAACTCACAGTTCTTTAAGGTGCGGGGGAACGGCCTGTCACAGGAGAGAGGCAAAGCAGGAATCAGTTGTGGTTGTTGGCGCCGGTGGCAGTGGCGGCGGCGGCGGACCAACTACGCAAGACGTTAGTTAGGTGAGGTAGATTGCAGATTGCAGGGTTCAGAATCGTCGATGATGGCAGCGGATATTTGGCATTGCCCGGATATCCATGGCCAAAGTCATCCTGAATAACAGCCATGACGATGAGGAGCCTCGGGCCGCTCTGCTGATGTCTTTGAAGTGCCAGGAGGGGAAAGTTTGGCTTGGCTGCTCACTTCGCATCGAATGATCAAGATCGACACTCACGGAGGAATGCCATAGTGCAATTTGACTTTCATTGTGTGGTAGGAGACAAGCGTTGGAAGTTTGATATTTCTAGCGTCAGAGACAAGCTTCTTCCTGTCAAGTGAGGCATTTGTCGATGGTGATTGGGGGAAAGACAGCGTCATTTTCGCAGGAGGCAGGATTCTGGGGGGGCGGTGGGTGAGCCTTAAATTCGGGCCGGAGGGTTCTTGTTGATTGATTCGATGATTTCCCGAATCTCTTGTGTTTGCGCATGATGGATGGTGACCCTGGATGGGGTCGATGATTTGCTGTCAACGGAAACAAGAACTGTGCCCGAACGTCATCGTCTTGCGATTCCTTTGCCCTTCGTGCTCTTCTCGTTCGCATGGAGATGACATCCCGTGAACTGTGAACCCGACTAGGAGTAGGCTGCATACGGATGGTGAGTGGTCAGGGCCGGGATGGGGTGGCTGGAGATGGAGACGGGGATGGCGCCGGAAGCTGGGGGTGACATCGACGTCCCTGTGATTTGGAGCATTTTCATTCGCAGTTTACTCGCTTTTAGCTTGACGCATCACTGTTTCAATTCGACGACGACGGGTTCGACCTGTGCCCCCAGCCGGCGGATTTCGTTGCGTTGGTATTCGTGTTTTGTTAATCTGTGTTTCTCTGGTGCTTTCGTCGTCCTCGGCGTGAGTCCGGCTACTCTGGTTGTAGATCCGCAAACAGACAACCATGCTCTTGGAGGACGCTCTGAGGCGAACTGCTTCCGCCACTAGCGGGCTGAAGAAATCCAAGTCTTTGGCAGGCGGGTTGCGGTATTTAGATGATACTGTTCCGAAGCAGAACACAATGAGGGTGGCCCGCCAACCGTCCAGTTTCTGTGTTACCGTGTAAGGTTGTGCCTGAGTGCGCTGTTATCCGTAAGCCGGAAGTAAGGTCGTTTCGTTCCTCTGGCCGCTGCGTCCATCCCATCTTATCCCATTAACCTCAGACCGTTTATTTGCTGCTCTCTGCTTCGGCCTCTTGGCTGGGCGTAACGTAGGATTGCCAGACACACTTCTTGCGTGTGTGCGCGCACGTATGTGCGTAAGATACGGGGCGAGGTGAGAGACTTGTGTATGTAGGTCACGTTTTTCTGCGAGCGTTGAGGAGAAGCTCAGCAGAGGCAGCCCATGTCACTGCCACTGCCAATGCCAACAGTAGTCCAGTGCCAATGCTGTCGTACGTCGTCCTCCACCGCAAATTCTGCACATTCGCTTTCGATCTTCGTTCGTTGAGGTCCCATTGCTTTCCCCTGGCTTCGGTTTGCTCCCCACCATCGCTTGTACGGACGGCTTCGCCCTGTCTCCTTGCCATCCGGCGACGTCAAATCCCCGTCTGTTCCACACCGTCGAACCCCGGGCCGGACCCAGAAAATATTCATTAGTTTCAATCGGTTGGATCTCCAGTCCTGGGCCTTGAGGCCTATCATTCGGCCGCTCGAGATCCATGAACCCGCCTTTTCTCTCCCATCAGAGGTACCGTTCATAGGGAGACCCTTGGGGAAAAAGCCGCAGCATCAACATACCATGATACCATTGTAAACAAACCCAACCCAGACGGCAAAGAACGGACAAGGAACCACCCAAAGAAGAAGAAGAAAAAAAAAAAAAAACCCGCCAACCGGCCGGTCCTTAACCCAGATACGCCGGAAGCAACCTTGGAACAAGCAGTCTCTGAGCCTGTCCTGAGAGCCCGCAACCTTAAAACCAGTCAGCGAAAGGTTCCAAAGACGCCACACCAGTGCTTCTGCTCTGGAAGGGTGACCACTCCCGCTCGATGGTCGGTCGTCTCTGATCCTTCCTCCGGGCGCATTTCTTGGTTTTCCCCCACGTGCTCCATGCCAGTCGGGAAAGGAATGAGGCTGAATCAGGCGTAGCCAAGCGGGTTGCGGATACTCGGCGCACTTTTGGCGGTGGCCTGGGCTCGCTGCGGTGTCTCTGGCCTGCTGCCGATGCGGACGCTGGCCCTTGTGCAGCTGGCTTTGGCTCTTTGCTTGGGGTGTTTGTCTGGTGTCTCGTTTCCCCGTTCTCGTTTTCCCTCCCCTCATCTTGTTTCTCCGCTGGGGTCGTTGTCGTCCGTCGCCGGCCATTATACAAATCGCGGCATTGTCAACAAGGCGAACGGCGACATCGACGCCGTCTCTGTTGGCTTCTGGGAACTTTGGGCTGAGCCGGCCAGGCTTGAAGCGACTGATTCAGTCGCTCTTCAGCAGCGACAGTGACTTGCTGAAAGCAAAAGGTGAGGCAGGCCGAGACGACCGCCACACACTCTCTCCATCAATCCATCCATCCCCAATCCTGGCCCGTTCCATCCCATCCCATCCATCCCATCCGCCTTGGGACTCCGCCTATTCCGCTGCGTCAGCTTGTCGCTCCCACCCGTCATCTCGCCCATTAGATAACCCCCCGGCGCTGCTCATCTCGCTCCCCCTCCCATCTGGGTCCATCTCTCACCGTATGTTGAATGATATGACCGACGCGTCTCTGACCCTGTGGATTTAAGTCGTGTGCTCACCGTCACCTCCACAGACATCAGTCTCTGGCACCGAACCATTACTGCCGCTCAACGTCGCTGCAGCCGCCTTCTTGGTCATCGTCATCATCGTCTTCGCATCGCTCCTTCGCTGTCCGATCTATGCATCTCGACTGGTGTCTGTTGTCGTTGTAAGAGAGAGGCGTCTCCAACCCGGGGGTAGCGGTCTACCGCCCGGTCTGCATGGTGGAGGAGTTCTTCTGGTCTGGCTGTTCGCCGTTGCCAACCGCCAGTCGGACAGCCTGGAAACGACGAACCACCGTGCGAGGCTTCTGTCCTGTGCGAAATAAGAGTAGGATCTCAACACCAGTAGTGCGCAGGAGAGTGGTGCAGGAAAAGACACATCGCGCCTGTTGTAAATTCGGATCGTTGTGATGGCTTCATACACGGATTTGGCGGGCTCGGCCCCGGCCAAGCTGTCGAAATCGCGCAGCAAAACCGCAGTCAAGCCTATTCTGAAAAAGCTGTCGCACTCAGAAAAGAACTCACTGGATTTGGATCGTGGTTGGGATGAGCAGACGTCGTTTGGCAACTACAGCGGTAGTCTTGGAAGAGAAAGAGAAGGCTCTTTCGGAGGCAGGGACGTCAGCTTCAGCATTTCGGCAACCGACCTCAACACCGGCAACAACAACGGAAGGAGCAAGTTCAGCCATGCCAGGTCAACCAGCGGCACCTCCCACGTCAGTGTAGCAACCAACGGCAGCGGACAACGCAACGGCAGCTTCGTCCACCCTTTCCAGCAGACACCGCGCACCGCAACACCGCCTCTCTCATACGCCAATTCATTCACCAGCTTTGAGCAGGCAACCGGCAGCGGCCCCCGCGACTACTCCCCGACAATTACTGAGGACGACGACGACTTGTTGGACCAACAACAACACTACAACCACAAGCAGCGGAGCAATCACGCGACGCCGTCTACCACCACCATCGTCAACAATCCCACACCATATCCCCGCCGTCCATCATTAACAAGTCGCACCTCTTCTCTAACCGATATTCATACTACGGGCCCTCCATCGTTGCGCATCAACACCAGCCGCACTAACTCCAACGCAGCTTCCTCGCGACTGGTGCACGTCTCGAGCCACTCGGACATCAATATCACAGGCAGGAAATCAGAATCTGCCACCGTCTCAAGTACTGCGCCTACCTTCTCACCATTATCTACGGCATCCCCCTCAACCTCAATGTCTCCACTTCGCACATCTCTCGAGGGCTTTCGCCTCCGCTCTCGCTCTGAGCTCGACTCCAACTACCACCAGGAGCGCATCCGAGAGGAGCGACGCCGCTGGCAGGAGAAGGAGCGCATCAAGGATGCGAAGAAGGCCAAGGAAGACCAGCGCAAGCAAGAACGCGCCATTCTGAAGGAGGCCCAGCGCTTCGAGAGAGAGCAACAGATGCTGCACCAGGAGCAGCAGACCCAGGCTAAGCGAGAGGCAAAGGAAGCCGCGCGCAAGCAGAGCTTCACCAACAGCGCCCGCAACAGCTCTAGCGAGATCATTCGCCCCTCCATCAGTCGCAAGAAGACCGCCCCTGACGCGGAGAAGCTGGCTATGGGTGAGCTCGGATTTGCCAGCCGCAACTACGAGAACACCGACCAGGGCCAGGCTCCTGTTGCAGCTGCCGAGAGCATCTTCAAGGGTCCTCGCCGCTCCCAGACAGCCAAGCGCAAGACCCAGGGGGCCTGGACCAGCTTTGTCTTGTGGTTCCGGACTAGAATTCTGCGCCTCAACAACATGGCCAAGCGCTAATCGACAAACCGATTTCGCCCTTAATGTCAGTATAGCAATCACTTCTCCCAGAGAGGTGTTATGCCATCCATTACCGCTGAACATGATACACAATCAGCTGCTTCCAGCATGAACAAGATGGACTCAGTTTTCATAAAACGGGCTGACAGAAGTCGTTTCACTGCATTTTCACATTCTCCATATACCCTCTAGTACCACTCATTCACGCACAATGCCTCCTTTGACGACGTTGCCAATGCCCTTTCAGAGGCTTGGGCATTTCTTCATCAGTATTTCACGCGCTCTCATCCCATGATTATGAACGACATTCACACGAAGTCTCAACGCGGGCAGATGAGCAAAAAAAGAAAATGGTTTTATTTCCTTCGTTTCATTCTGCCTCATGGATTGGCAAGGTGTTTTCGGACTTGGTACATATCTTTCTGGTATGCCACACCGCCCCCCTCTGAGAAATGGAAGTGGGTTCACTCGCTTGGGTGCCGCTAGGAATCGGCCTGGACAGACACTGGAAGGGACCTCAAGCCCACGGGCTCACATGAGTGACCTCTGGTTTGGGATGGCGTTTGGTTCTAGTAAGCGAGATGGGCAAGGCTAGCCTGGAATAGCGACGTCCCACGGGACAGCTGGCCGTATGTAGAAGTATAGAGTCAATGGATTGGCTCCTTCAGGTCACTCATCATCTCCTATGACCTCGTGACATTACTTTTTACTTTTTTTTTACTTGACCAGGACTAGGTATTGTTCCAACTGCGCCAGTATGCAGTGAGGCTCGAGATGCGAACGATGCCATCAATCCCGCAAAGAGCTTGTTACCAGAGCTCTTCTCGAAGCATTCCTCGACATGGCCTTAGCTCCCAAACCTTACCGCAGTGTGGCGGGGTAATGTGTCAAAACACAATCGCCGACGCCGCTAGTGCCCACAAGCCGGGCCATCGTGGGATGTGGTGATCAGCGATCATGAAAGACCCCGGAGTGGCAAAGCAGCCAGCGACGCGTTGCAGCAACCTCCGCGCGTTTTAGGCATATCTTGTCTGATTCCTGAAGACCCATGCGAGGTGACCTCGACGGTTGTGACGTTCAATCTACGTGACGCAACCCGCACCTCCATCATATCCCGTGATCTAGCTGGCGGTGGTGATTTGCATACGCGCTGAAACCACCCGGTCCCTTCAGTAACAATAGCGCCATGAAATGTAGATAGGCAGGCCCGACGAATTGGAGAAGGACAGAAGAGAACGGTCGGTCGCGTAGGTGACAAGAGCTGGCGCCCCCCTGGAAGCGCCAATGTTCTTCAGGTCGCGTGAGTTGGTAGGCCCCAGGCTTTCTTCTCAGAGTCCGACCGACGGCAGATTGGCTGGACGAATCGGCCGAGCTCACGCATGTGGGTGTGGCCGGACCTTGGGCACACGTCTCTCTCTTATCGATAAGAATGGATTGCACTGACCGCCTGATGCAAATGCGACTATCTGTGTTTTGCGGTGCGGTGAAGGGGCTTTCATCCTACGCCTGGTGTAGTGGCCAGGACGATGAATAAGGTATTGTTAGACTTTCAATCTCTAAGGTACCGTCTTGGTCAATAAACGACCGAGACATCTAGTTTTGTGCGGACTAGGTGTGCTATGTCATCGACCTATCATCTGCGGTAGGTGTTCCGGCGCATGGTCTTACAGGTTGTGGCCAATTCACCCCCACCTAATCGTCTTCTCAGGGAACCCAGCCAGAGTGAAATTTCATACACCACAATGCCGAGGCATAAAATTCCTGTGACCATTCATGTCGACCAGGCCCGGCAGGCTGCCCCGTCCGCTGTAATTATGGGGCTAGCAGCTGCTAGCTTCACCTAGCGTGCTCCGCGGCTGTTCGCGCCGTTCCAGGAAGAGAAACTAATTACCTCAGTGGAGAAGAGAGCATGAGCTTACCTGGCACCGCTGATCCGAGCGATCAACGCCCATCGTTTCAACAACCTCAGTATTCCGTACATGCTCCTGAGAAACAGAACCAAGCAGCAGCCCAAGGGTCTGTCCGTTCGCGGGTGAGGCAGAAACGATAAGAGGGGAAGTTGGAAAGGTCAATCCTCAGGTCCTCTTTGCTCTCGTTGCTCCCGACCTCCGAAACTCTAAACTCCAAAGGGGCCGCCAACGTCTTCCCAAAGGCATCTGATGCCGGTGACCTAAGCTACGGCGTCTACCCTAGCACTGCTGTTCTAGATTCTTGTATCGCTTCCGTCTTTCTTGATTTCTTTACACCACGAGCCACAAATCATAGCAAATCACGGGACTTCAGCTAGTCCAATCTTCCCGCGCCAACCGCCTTGGCACAGCCGTCTGTTCTCAATCTCTCATCCCGCACAATGGCTCCGAACCGCAAATACGCCAATTACCCCGGCGCCCGTGAGGGGCCGGTCCATACCAACACAGATATCCCAGAGGAAGACCAAAACCCTGTCCTCCGCGGCTGGCCTCTAGTCGTCGGCTCAACCCTGTACGTGCAACTCACCTTCAAATCACCAACCTCACCAGCATTCACTCACTGTCAACTAGTCTCGCAAACTCCGGCGTCCTACAACGCCTCTTCTGGCGAAACGCAAAGTTCGGCTCAATCAGAGATCTCCCAGGCCTCGTAGACTACAAATACCGCTTCCAGGTCCTGGGGGGGGGGGGGGGGGGGGGGGGGGGGGGGGGGGGGGGGGGGGGGGGGGGGGGGGGGGGGGGGGGGGGGGGGGGGGGGG
>JAOQIF010000743.1:0-15277 GCA_026260285.1 Colletotrichum sansevieriae | reverse complement strand
CCCCGGCCTCTTAGACAACAAACCCCGCCCCCCGGACCCCCCCCCCCCCCCCCCCCCCACCCGTCCCTGACCTAAGTTTTTCTACAGCAGACTAACATCCCCAACAGCCCGACGTCATCGTTCTCTCCGAGACGGGAACCCACCCGGACCCCATCCCCTTCTCCTCCGAGCTGACGACTCCGGCTCCCCAAGACCAGCCGGCCCGCTACCTCTCCAGCGCCGACTACCATGCCCTCTACTCGAACGGGGCCGTCACCCCTCTCGACGTCGTCCAGGCCTTGCTGCCCTTGATCCGCCGCGCCGAGGGGCACCCGCCGCCCGAGACCGGTCCGTACGCCAACGCATGGGTGGCAACCCACGGCCGCGAAGATCTCGCTCTCGACGCCGCACGCGCATCCACGGAAAGATGGCGTGCCGGTAAGCCACTGGGACCTCTTGACGGTGTGCCCATAGGTGTGAAGGACGATATAGACGTCAAGGGATACGTCAGCCACAACGGAATGCTGTACCGTCCCGATCTCCCCTGGTTCAAGCCCGCCGAGGATACATGGTGGCCCGTCAAGCAGCTCGAAGCTGCCGGTGCCATTGTCGTTGGAAAGAACGCCATGCACGAGCTGGGCGGTGGTAGGTCATCCTGCTCTCTCTTCCGTCTCAGAATTAAGTCGCTAATCGAACTTAGATACCAACGGTTGCAACGTGAGGAACTACCCCTTTTGCCCCTGATATCCAGCTAACAGCAGCAGCCACGCTGGGGAACCCCCACAAACTGGCACAACAAGTCGTACTACCCAGGCGGTTCATCCTCCGGAGGCGGATCCGCAACCGGCGCCGGCATAGTCCCCATCTCAATCGGCACCGACGCCGGCGGCTCCATCCGCATCCCGTCCTCCTTCAACGGCGTCTACGGCCTCAAGCCCTCCCACCACCGCACCATCGCAATGAACTCATCAATGTGCGTCGTCGGCCCGCTCGCCGCCACCGTCGCCGACCTCACAATCGCCTACCGTCTTATGTCCCGCCCTAACCCTGACGACCCCGTCCAGGGTCTCTACACGCCCTCCGTCCCGCCTTCTCCCTCGGCTCCGAGGACCATCGCCATCGACGAGAGCCAGTGGTCCCGCGCCTCGGGCCCCGTCGCGAGCATCGGCCGCACCGCTGTCGAGCACTTCAAGGCGCAGGGCTACAACGTCATCAACGTCCGCATCCCCTACCTCCGCGAGATCCAGCTCATGCACTCCGCCACTTGCGTGACGGAGATGCAGGACCTCGCCCGCCACCGCCACCCGAACCCCGAGGCCTGGCAGTCCATCATCAACCACGCCAACAAGGTAACCATGTCCGTCGGCACGCAGACCCCTGCGGGCGATTACATGAAGTACCAGCAGCTCCGCGACCTCCTGATGAAGCACCTCGCCCACCTCTTCGAGGAGAACCCGGGCATGATGCTCGTCACGCCCACCACGCCCCTCCCCGGCTGGCCCAAGCAGCCCGGCGACGAGGCCTTCGGCGTGTCCGACACAAACACCACCATCGCCAATATGAGTTACGTCTACGTCGCAAACGTCAGCGGGTGTCCCGCCGTCACCGCCCCCGTGGGCTACGTTGATCCCGTGCAGGGCGATGGTAAGATCCCCGTCGGGCTGATGGCCATGGCCGAGTGGGGATGCGAGGAGCAGCTTCTCGGCTGGGCGCGGGAGGCTGAGACGTATCTCCACCAGGACGGTCGCAGGAGGCCCGAGGGGTGGGTTGACGTGATCGAGATGACCAAGAACGGGGTCCTCGAAGCTAAGAAGAACATTTAAATTTTCTTGTTAAAAAAAGTTGATTTGTGTCCTGAATATCGAGGAAAATGGCGGGGAGACGGAACATTTGGTGCCATCAAATCGTCATCTTTTGTAGTGTTTGAGTATCAAATCCGGAATCTAAACGCTGGAAAAGACAGTAAAGAGCAGGCAGGAACAGATTTCTACTTCCTAGTGATCGTAAATCCCCTCTCTGAATCCAAATCTCTTGAAGCCGTAGTCGGTTCTACTTCATAAACTTGGAGGCGAGGCCCATGATGCCGCCCTGCTGCTGGCCCTGACTTTTGAAGTACATCTTGAGCGCCATCTCGCCCGCCTGCTGGATCGCAGACTCCTTGCTGGTTCCGTCGGCGACCTTGCCTTGCGACTGGCGTTGGTCGAAGAGCTGCGCACGCAAGTACCATAAAGTCAGCCCAGGGAATCACGTGCGCTCGTTTAACCCTTGAGAAGAACATCAGGAGACAAGGAGACTCACCCGACTGGCCTCCGCCATGGCAAGTCCCATGAAGCCGCCCTGGCTCTGCTTCTGGCCGCCGGTATCACCGCTCGAGAACATCTTCAGCGCCTGCATGGCGGCGGCAGCGCCAAGTCCCTTGTCATCAGCCTTCTCGTCGTCGTCGTCATCGTCGCCGAAGAATTTCTTGTGCTTGTTCACGGCGTCTGTCAAGAGGTGCCTTTTAGTAAAAATCACCAGCGCGCCACTATCATGGCTCCTCCCAGAGGCAAAAAGTGAAAATTGGGCGGTATAAAAACGTACGATCTTCGTCAATGTCCTCCTCCTTCAACTGGCTCGTCTTCTGCGTCAGAGCTCCCAGGACAGACGAGAAGAGGTCCGAGTCGCCGCTGGACCCGGCGCGCCGAGAAGCCTCGTGGGCGGCTTGTCGATAATCGTCATCGTCGTCGTCGGGGAAGACGCCGCCACCGGCGGGGTAGTTCCCGCCGTGAGCCTCTTAATGCGCCAACTTGATCAGCAAACGACGCGCAGAATTCCCGGAAATAAACCTTGCCTCTTTTGTTTGGTGAACTCTTTGGACGAACAATAAAAAAGCATCCTATATAAAAAGGCAAAAGCAAAACATCGATAAACTTACTGTCTCCTCCGGCAAGAGGTTGGCCTGCCGGTTTGATGATGCGGTCAATAACAAGCTTTCTTCAGTGGGAGGGGGTTCGCGGGGTAATAGCGCTCGTGGTGCACACTAATGTCGCGAGCGAGGGACACGCGAAAATGGCGGGGTAGGGAGGTTGAAGCTAAGGTAAGCTGGGCGAGCAGCACAGCAGTGTCAAAACGTACCATAGCCCTGCTGCTTGGGCTTGTCGTCGTCGTCCTTGTTCAGGTACTCAGCGGCCTTGTTCACGAGCTTGTCCATTTTGTCGATGCGTGATTCTGATAGTTGTTGACGAAGGATGAAATGAATGAAGATGTATTGCAAGAAGAGAAGAGCGATTTAGGGATACATGTCCCGGGTTGCAAGCTCTTGTAGTCGGGAAGGAGAGCCACGTCTCCGCAGGACACGGCGGGCGATCAAGACACCCTGAGCTGGCCATGCACGACAAACTACCGCGACGGGAGTTGTCCAATAAGCCATTGGCTGCTGCGTGTTACAGCCTCAGCCCGTGGAAAATGAGGGGAGCAGCAAGCCTTTCTCCAGCTATCATGCCTAGCGCGCCCCAGTTGTGAAGATAGATGCTAGTGACGAAGCTGGACAGGCGCGGCGAACGGCTCAAGAGTTCACAAACGTGGTATAATAGCTGGTCCTTCACCCAGCGCGTTAAGTAATGGTCAGCACTGCCAGTGTCCTGACCCCTCCACGTCAGATATGCCTGTGCCACGAAGTCCCACCGGCCCCATCCTGGATGCAAGGTCGGAGCCTGTCCAGCAATTTTCAGGGCTTCAGGGCGCATAGGAGATGTTTCAGGATCCTACCGGCCTGTGTTTGTTCACATCCATGAGCAGTGCAAAAGTGTTCCGCGGGAATAGCTGGATTGGGAAGAATGAAATGACATTGTTTAAGCAGCCATGTCAGACTGAGGTCGCCTTGAATTGAGTCTCTGACGCGGTACTTAGTAGGCATGCGCGGGGCTTTTACTTCAGCCCCTCTTTGAGCACCCATGTGGATATCACATTTTCCGCAGTTCGTCCTCCTGGTCAGGGTCTTGGCTGACCGCCCGTCGAAGCGCCCGCGAGGGCCCGCCGAGCCGAAAAAAACCCCTGTGCCAGCAGCATCTAGCTTGGCGGGAGCTGGTTAATGAAAGCAACAAGGCTTGAATTTAGCTCTTGAAACTGCCCTTCCGATATTTGTCCTCCTTGTCCCATGACCCGGTATCTTGTTTAGGTATCTCGGTTGCTGCAAAAAGCTGTAAACAAAACGGACGGCCGTTGTTCGTCAAAGTCATAGCCTGCCTCGTGCCTTCTTCCAGACGCCAATGCCGGTTGAGATGAATAAACATCTTCCCCTCTCCCGGTGGAATATGTCGACTAACATGCCAGTGTCGACCCATTAAACTAACTTCAGCTGAGAGCCCCCGTAGAATGTTCGACTGCTAGTGAACCTGCCGCATTATTATTGCCGCCGTGACGGTTCTTCTTTTCTTTCTTAGCCCATCTGAGACCACAAGCGTTGCATAATGTTTTGGGACCACTGGGGCCTTTTCGCCATTCGGGAGAATCGAGGGTACCTGGCAATTATCGTCAGAATGGATATCAGCAGAAAAATTTGTCACGGGTAACCAACCGCAGTCCGTGCAGACATATTCCTCAGAAGTCTTTAACTTCTTCTTTTTGTCACCTGTGCGAGGATCTCGGTCCATTGGAATGGCGATTCCGGCGTCGCCCTTGATTAACGTCGGGCTTGCGTTTCCTGTTGTGATACCGCGACTTCTCTCTCCTTCGATGTACCTTAAGCCCGTCAACATCTCGATTGTGTCGGCATGCGACGCGCCTTCGTATCGAGCCATCTTCTCCTTCAGTGAATCTGGGCGGCTTCCTGCTACACCCTCCAAAGCTTCCCGGGTGAGCGCCACATTGAGAGCTGACGTCCTGTCGTTCGCGCCATCGTGGTTGCGAGACATACCGCTCGGCGCGGCCGAGGTTGTCATGGTCGTATCTGATGGTGTTACGTCTGACCTTCCTTCCTGGCTCTGCTGCCATAATCTTTGCGATTCTTCGTTTTCCATCTCCTCCTCCCTGCGAAGCTCGGCAATGCGCCTCCTCAGTCGTTCGTTCTCCATCTTATGTTCGAGGAATGAGTCTAGCATGCCTGCGTTCTTTGTGGGGTAAGGACGTGACATCATGAAGACGGCCTGGCAAAACGGAGATTGGTTGTGCGGGTTCGGCGCGAATTTGGCGGCGGCGATGTGGGCGTGACCAACTGACTCGAAGATAGCGTATTTCCCATCTTTCTTCTTGAATCTAAAGAAAAGGCGCAGGGGGTTGCCCGACGCTATCGACTCGTTGAGTTCCGCTACAAAGACTCCCACATCGTCAGGGTGGACAAGGTCTTTGAGGAAAGTGTCGGCAATCTCTTCGGCGCCATATCCGGTTAGGTTGAGAATGCTGGGTGAGGCGTATTTGATGCGGCCATTGGCGTCGAGTATTTGAAGAAAATCCTTGAGCTCCTCGACGACCTTGGCGGGCCAGCCTCGTCTCTTTGTGAATTCGGTCAGGGTGCTTCCGGCTTGTTGCGAAGCTTGGAAGTTGAAGCCGCCGACGGGTGGAGGCCCTCCTCCGACAACTGAGGCATCTTCGGGATTGGTCGAGTAGTTATTGCTCATGGAGGATCCGTCGTCAGTGAGACCGTCGGGATGGGGGGTTTGGCCGAAGAAGCTGGACATGCCGTCGTTGTCGACGGAGGTGTTGTCGACGTTCATATTCATGGCGTCAAAGCTCCCGTACACTGTTGGATCCAGTAAGGAGGACATCACGTTAGGGTCGGCTTCGGCCATCTGCATTGCGTCAGCAGGGGTTAGGGAGACGGTAAACAATGAATTGATGGGTCAAAGGGCATGCGCCGGGGGCCGGCGGGTCAGGCAGTTGGGAGAGAGGTGTTAAGCGAGGACAATCGAGAGCTGGCAATGGAAATGTGAGGAGGTATCAGGCGTTAGCTGTGAGAAGCAGGCGGGGGACTAACAGCATCAAAGGCAGAGAAGGCGTCCTGGGGCCCGAAACCAAACATATTGGCGGGGGGAGGCTGAGGTGGTCCGTGAGACATGATTTTGGCGGTATTGTTCCAATGCTGATGCTGGCACAGAAGGCTTCTAACAAAGGCATTTGGTGAATTGCGCAGCGACTCGGCTGAGGTCCCGGGAGGAGGTTTGCCCAGTGGTCACGGCGGTACGGGGCTGCAAGTCGAGGTAAACCTGACTGCCGCAGCGACAGCGGGGACCACTCAGGCGTGCTAAGTGCAGCGATAGCGTTTGCGACAGGAAGTTGCAAATGGGACTGCGACTGTACTGGTCGTTGTGGGAGGCCGGGATCGCAGAGCAGGACTCGAGATCCGACGAAAATGCCCAGAATCCCAGAATCAGACAGTAGTAAGATACGGGACGGATATATGGGGTGTTATGCGTTGACGGCTGCACTTCTTAGTCCTCCATGTTTTTTTCTTCCTCTTTCGCCGAGAACGTCTATTTGCTGCGATATAAGAACAAAGAGCGGCAAAGGTTGAGAAATGACGCCAAGATGCGTGGTTGAAGCTGTATAAGATGGGAGAAATTGAATGACGGCGACACCAGATTCGACCGAGCGATGATTTTTTGCTGAGAGATTTCCTGAAGACGGGGGCTCGTAGTCGTTATTAAAGGGCGAGTATTGGATGCGGACTGGACTAGCTAGTACAGAGTCCAGCCCGGTTCAGTCTGGCTCGGTGCTGTGCGGTGCGGTGTGAGACTTGGGCAGCAGTAGTAGCGGCGGCGAAGGCGCAGGTGCCTCGAGACAAAATAGCAGCAGATAGCGGCGCCGACGGGTAGGTTGAGTTGAGTCGGGTCGATTTCGAGTCCAGTCAACGAGCCTTAGTAAGGCTGTCTCGTCCTGTCTGCCGGGGCGGACTACGGACTATGGACTGCTTTGTGGCACGGGGGTCCAGGTCGGATCACCTCAGCATGGTACGCAGACCAGAGATCTGCGATCAGGCACTTGAATTCGCAGCGGGTCTGATGTGTGAAGCGAGGGCAGAGACTGAAGGGTCCGCAGATGGGGGGAGGGAGGTGACGAGGGGAAAAAAAAAGCCAGCCCGAGGAATGAGGGAAGAGGAGGGGCAGATAAGGTAGAGAGTGTGAGTGAGAGTGTGTGAGTGAGAGTGTGTGAGACGGAGAAGGAGTCGAACAGTTTGTCTGAGGCAAGGAAGGTGAGGTGAGATAAGGCAAGTCACGTCGTCACCAGAAAAACTAGAATTCGGTGGGTGGACGAGGGGATGCGAGGATGGGAAAGCAGGGCAGTACTACTGCATACTTGAGCAAGCCGGACCAGGGACCTGGAAAAGAGGAAGATAAAATTAATTAATCCGTAAGATGGGAAACTGCAAAATGGAAACGGAGTACATGGCAATTTTGAGTCCCTGGGACATGGAATTTCCATTGCGATTCGAAGACCCCTCATCCTCCCACTAGACCCCGCTGGCTACCTTATCCTACGCATCCCACTGGACCTGGAGTCGACCACTTTCTTTCCCACCCGACTAATACTACTTACCTCTTTACCGGTACCTTACCTTACAGGTGAGGCACTGCTGCTGCGTGATTCCCTGCGTCCCTGGATTCTACAGTTGCAGGGCGCCAATTGTCCTCCAGCTGGTGGTGTACGTCCTCCCTTAGGCCTTTATGCCTCCACGCCTTTCTTCACTTTGCCATGCCTCGGGGCTGCACGGTCCAGCTGTCCACCATTCTCGCGTCTCCATTGAGCTGAGATTACAGGGGCTCAGCACGGCGATGATCCCCTGTGGCTGCTACTAGAGGTGCCACTGGCCGGAGCAAATGCCCCGATACGACGAGGTATGGCGGTCAAAGATCATTAGGAGCATCTGCATTCTGTATGGCTCTCTTCGGTCTTCAAATGGGTCACAGGTGGAGCCAGCCGGCTGTCTGCTAAGGTAAGACGTCGGATCCATTCATAAAAATTCAATTGCTCAAAACCTTGGAAGACTAGACCTGCCATGTCGTTTGTACCTACCAACCTCGACTACTTCAGTAAAAGGCATTGCCTTCGCGTCAGGGAAGGCGCTGAGCAAGGCGACATTCTCCCGCCTCTTACCTCAGCGGAGGCCGTCCGGATGTGCCTGACCACTCCCATCGTTTGCTTCCATGGATGCCACGCGCACCACACAGCTGCCAGGTAAAGCCTGGCTTGAACTGACAAATGCTTCATGGATCTTCCTTCAGACGCTTGTCCCCAAACCCGGTAGATCGTCCCCTGGTACATTCCGTCACCGTAGCTGTGTAATCGCCTTGCGCTCTGCACACATTCAACTTGACGACCTGGGGACCGAGGTGTTATCTGAAGTTGGGACAGCCCGGCGAGCGTGCTGCTCTCTTTCCCCTGAAGTCACTGCATTAGGGTTACAGTATGACGCAGTATCAGTCCTGCGCGACATGCTTTCAGTTTCTGGCGTTGAGTCTACTCACCTTACCTAAGATTAGAGATTCCAACTCATTCCCATGTTTGACAGGTCTGGCTGCTTTCCACAGCTGGAGTTGTAAGCAAAAATAAGCATTAGCTGCCTCCTCCTGATAACGCTGTACGACCTACCTAAGGTAACCCGCTCAGGTGCCCGTCGATAGGTCCGCCTGTCCTGCCTGTCGCTTCCTTCAGCTGAACAAAGGACGGGAAGCTGGGTGCCTTATCCTTATCGGACCTCGCTTACTAAGGTAAGACACCTACCTTATCTACTATCTTATCTTATCAACAACCGCGAAGTCACGCCGTTTCGCGAAACCTCCCCGGCGCGTGCCTGGTTTCTCGCGATCTAATCCGCATGGCAGCCTGTCCCAAGGCAGCAAACACCATCTCGAGCTCTAAATAGTGCCTCAACCCAACCTTCAACTTTCACTGCACTGAACGACAAAAGTTCCTGAACCAACGCCATTCTACTCATATGGCAAACGGCCTTCAGAGGCACAGCCCGCCATGTCCAAGATCGATAAGCTGTCCGTCCAGGGCATCCGCTCTTTTGGCGGCAGCCGCGAAACCATCTCCTTCTATACCCCATTGACGCTCATCGTTGGCTACAATGGCTCCGGAAAAACCACGATCATTGAATGTCTCAAGTACGCTACCACCGGCGAGCAGCCCCCCAACAGCAAAGGAGGCGCTTTTGTTCACGACCCCAAGGTGCGTATCAGACTGTTGTTCGCCTAACATTTCGCTAATTTATATAACATAGTTATGCGGAGAGAAGGAAGTCATGGCTCAGGTCAAGCTTGCCTTCACCTCGACAGGCGGCCTTAAGTTCGTTGCCACTCGAAGCCTCCAATTGACCGTCAAGAAGAACTCCCGATCGCTGAAGTCCCTCGAAGGCTCTTTAGCCTGCAACAACAATGGCGAGCGCACCGTCACGTCTTCCAGAGTCGCGCAGATGGACGAATGGATTCCGAGAGAACTCGGCGTCTCTCGAGCCATCCTTGACTACGTCATCTTCTGCCACCAGGACGAGTCCCTCTGGCCCATGAGCGAACCTGCTGCATTGAAGAAGCAGTTTGACCAGATTTTCGAGGCGATGCGATACACCAAGGCCATCGACAACTTGAAGCTTCTCAGGAAGAAGCAGGGCGAGGAGCTGTCGAAGCTCAAGATCTTCGAGGAGCAGGACAGAATCAACAAGGAGAAAGGCGATCGATCCGAGAAGCACGCCGTCGCGTTGGAGGAAGAAATCGAGGCTGCCAGAGAAAGATGCCAAAAGATGTCCGCTGAGATGGAAGAGCTGGAGGAGCAGATCCGCCAAAAGCACGAGCAGGCCAACAGCTTTTTGCGCATCGTCGACGACCTCCGGTTCAAGAGAGACCAGCTCAAGTACCGCGAAGGCGCTATTGCCGATCTCAAGATGACCCTCGAGGAGCTCCCGGAAGATGACGAGTACCTAAAGGATGCACTTGAGCAGTACCAAGAGCGCATGTCTCGTTACCAGGAGGAAGCAGACCAGAACAAGGTCCAGTACTCAGAGCTGCAGAGCGACTTGACCCGGGCTCGCCGGGAGCTCTCCGCCAAATTCTCCGAGCAGGGCAAGCACCAGTCCGACAAGGACAAGTACGAGCGTCAGCTCCAGACTCGCATGGAGCTGGTTCAGCAGGCTGCGGAGTTTCACGGATTTCGAGGTTATGGCGGCGATCTCAAGGACGGCCAGATCAAGGCCTTCACTGAGCGAATCCAGAAGCTTCTATCTGACAAAAAGCGCGACTTGGAGCGAGTGCAGAAGGAGAACGCTCGTGAACTGGATCAGGCTACGAGCGTCATCACCGAACTCGAGGGCCGCAAGGCGACTATGACCCAGAACCGGGTGTTCGCCAAGCAGCGATTGGGCGCGATTGAGAAGCGCGTCAACGTCTTACAGATGGACATCAATCGCCTGGATATTGATGAGGGCGCGAAAGCCGTTTTGGACAGCCAATTCGAAGACGTTGAGAGCCGCCTTCAAAAAGCCAACGACGCCTTGGTCAGTGCCGATTTTGACACTCTGCTCCAACAAGACAACGAGAAGCTCTGGCAGTTGGAGAGCGAGAATGAGAAGCTTGGCCGCGAGTTGATGGAGTGCACAAGACTGGCTTCTGAGCGAGCGCAGCTGGATCTGCGGAAGAAGGAGTTGTCAGACCGCAAGCGCAAACTCGACACTCTCACTACAACTTGGAAGCCCAAGCTCGACACGCATGTTGGTCCCTCGTGGGAAACGAATACCCTTGAGGCCCAGTATCACGAGGCTATCAAGCGCCAAAATAAGGTACTCGCGGAAGCTAGGCAGAAGCGGGATTCGGCACGAGATAAGCACCAGAAGGTTGACTACAGGCTGAAGAGCACCAAGGAGACTGGTCAAAAGCAGACGTCTGAAGCGACACGTTGTCGGGATGCCGTGGTTGAAGCCTTGAAGTCAGTTCGGGATGGCGCCACAATCGAGGATTATGAAGAAGAAGTCAAGTTGCATGAGGAGGACGTGGAAACATACTCCACCGACATCAGCCTCCTCGACGCACTGGCTGACTACTACCGTGGCTGCCAAAAGACCTTGCAGGAGAAGAACAAGTGTCGACTCTGCGACCGATCGTTCGACGACAAGCAGAATGTCTCCAGGTCTCGATTTTCAGACAAGCTCATCAAGTTCCTTGACCCGGACAAGAAGCAAAAAGCCGAGGAGGACCTTGCCAGTTCCACTGCTATCCTTAGCTCTCTGCGCAAGGTGAAGTCTCAGTATGAAACATACCAGCGACTAATGGCCGAGATCCCAGGCATCAAGGAGGAATGTTCGTCGCTTGAGGCCGAGTGCGAGACTCTCGAGCGACAGTTGGAGGAGCATGATGCCGCTGTCAGTGCTGAAAGCGACAAGCTGAACGACATTGAGACTTTGAACAAAACTGTGATCAACATCACCCAGGCCCTCAGAGACATCAAGGATTCTGAGTCTCAGGTCGACCGGATCATGTCTCAACAATCTTCTAGTGTTCCTAGCCGCAGCGCTGACGAGATCCACGAGCTTCAAGCTTCTTGCAATGAGCAGATCAGGTCTCTCAAGAACAAAATCTTGAAGGCTTCGACTGATCGTCAACGCATGAAAGACCAGCTGAACTCTCTCGAGCTGGAGAAGAGCGAGTTGAAAAACAAACTTAGCAAGGCGCTCAACCAACTCGAGCGCAAGAAGGACTTCCAGAACCAGATCCAGACCCTGAAGGATGACCAGAACCACCAGAGGGAGTTGATCAGCAAGGCCGACGAGGACTTGGAGAGGATTGAGCCTGAGATTGCCGAGGCCAGATCAGTCCGAAATGACACTCTGCAACGTGGTCGTACCAAGGAACAGGCCATTGCCGAGGAGCGCGACAAGGTATCCGACTCTGTGACGGAGCTGAAGATGGTCGAAAGTGATATTCAAGACTACATTGATCGCGGCGGTCCGTCCAACCTGGCGTCGAACCATCGCGCCATCGCAACCCTTGAGAAGACCATCGCCTCTCTCGACAAGGAGATTTCGGACTTAACTGTGCGCACCAACAAGCTGAAGCAAGACATAGACAACGGCGACCGCAAGAAGCAGAACATCAGCAACAACCTCAAGTACCGCGAGAACTTGCAGCAGCTCGAGGTGCTTCGGCGGCAAATCCAGGATTTGCAGTCTCGTGATGCCGACGAGGATTACAAGACGTTGGCTGCTGAGGCGAAGCAGTTGGAGAATCGCCACAGCCGACTTGTTGCGGATCGGGGCTCTCTCATGGGACAAATGAAGACGAAAGACGAAGAACTCGGTCGAACAGTCGCCGAGTGGGAACAAGAGTATAAGCACGCCGCTAAGAAATACCGTGAGTCTCACATCAAGGTCGAGACCACCAAGGCCGCGATCGAGGACCTCGGCCGATACAGTGCTGCCCTCGACAAAGCCATCATGCAGTATCACAGCCTCAAGATGGAGGAAGTGAACCGCATCGCCGGCGAGTTGTGGCAGAGCACCTACCAAGGCACCGACATCGACACCATCCTCATCCGGTCCGACAACGAGAACGCGACGACCGGACGTCGTTCGTACAACTACCGCGTCTGCATGGTCAAGCAGGATACGGAGATGGACATGCGCGGCCGTTGCTCGGCGGGACAGAAGGTGCTCGCCAGCATCATCATCCGCCTCGCCCTGGCCGAGAGTTTCGGCGTCAACTGCGGCCTCATCGCCCTCGACGAGCCCACCACCAACCTCGACAAGGACAACATCAAGAGCCTCGCCGAGAGCCTGCACCAGATCATCAAGACCCGTCAGGCGCAGAGCAACTTCCAGCTCATCGTCATCACCCACGACGAGGAGTTTCTGCGACACATGCGCTGCAGCGACTTCTGCGACAGCTTTTTCCGGGTCAGACGAGACGACAAGCAGAACAGCGTCATAACGAAGGAGAGCATCACGAGAGTTTTGTAGAAGTGTGTTTGTGTGTATGTGAGAGACCAAGATGGGCGGGTGGGGGGAGGATGGGAATGTGGCTTCTTCATTTGGAACGGTTCATTAGCACGGCGTCCTGGTTGTGTTGCTGCTGTAGCTGAGATGACTTCGAGGCTTTAGGACAGCAGTCGCTGTATTATGATTTTAATTGACGATGTCCGATAAGGGACTGAACCTGACGGCGCTTGCCTCTAAAACTTGGTGATAGGATGTGTTTTGTACGTCAGGGTGCCTCAAGATATGATATGCCGCTTTGATACTAGCCCTGACATCTGACCTTTCCCCGGGTTGTATGGTCGATGGGCGGCGGCGAGGAGAGCGGACGAACCCGAAGAGATTGGAGCAAAAAAAGGAAATCGACGGGGAGGGAGATGGTTAAACAAGATTGGGTGAGGCTCTATCTTCCGCCCAAATCTCCTACTGGACTCCTTGTGAGATCCGGAGCAATTGTTGGCATGACACGCAACCGAACGCTACATTTCGAGCAGCGCCGTACGGAACAAGTGGCTCCCACATCATGGCATTTTATGCTGACTTCAGTACCGTTCGTCCTTAATTTATGCTATGGCTTCGTACCAGAATTAAGCTTAACATTCATAAAAGCGGGCGGGCAAAACGCCGTTGGCCAAAACAATTAGTGGTATCATAAACCCCTTTAGCAAACGGCGTCTCTTCAACCATCATAGAGCCCTAGCTACTCGATCCCGGGTGGAGGAGCAGTCCTAGTCTTCTTCTTCTCCTCCTCCGTAGCTGGCTGCTTATCGACTTCCTCCTTAACCTCAGTCTTCATCTCCTTATCCTCCGCCTCGGATTTAGGCGCTTCACTCTCCTTGGCGTCTTCGACCTTGCTCTCTTCGTCTTCCTTGGTGGAGTCCTCGCCTGCGGTAACGACGTCTCCCTCATTCTCCTTGATCTTCTTGCTCGCGACGCCCTCCAACTCCTCATTCGCGTCGCGCTTAGCGTGCGAGGTGCTACTCGTCTCCGAAGCGGCGTCGTCGCCCGTATCCACGTCCAACGTCACTGACGAGGCACCCTCCGTTTGGGAGTCTTCATCGAACGGCGGCGTGGCGCGCGACTCGGCCTTGCGACCCACCGCGGCCTCGACGTCGATACCCTGCATCTCAACACCCGGTCCGCCGACGAAACTCGTGGTAATGCTCTGCGGGCCGAGGTCGTCGACGCCGATCTCTTCAGGTCCGCGAGCGTGCGGCGCCTCGTTCTCGTCTTCAGCTGTAGCAACAACAGGGTCTGGCGACGACTGCTGCTGCTGCTGCTGCTTCTCGGGGCTATCTGCGTTGCCGCCGTCACCCCCACCAGGTCCACCGCCGGCAGCGCGGAGAGCGGCGGCATGCAGTTGTGCTTCTTCTGTTTGTCGCGCGAGTTGGTTGACTGGAACGACCCCCTGCTCCTGCTCCTGTCGCAGTAACTCACCTTGCGTTATGGCTCGACCTGCTGGGCCGGCCGCTGTGTTGATGTGGCTCATCGCGCCCATGGACGGGATACCGTTGACGCTTACGCTGACGGTCTCGATGCTGCCAACGCCGTTGGGGCCGTCGATTGTCTCTGTTGACTCGGTCCGAATCTCGGCAGGTCCACTGTTGCTGCCGCCACCCGAGGAGGCCGGAGATGCGGAGCCCGGGGATGGTCGGCGTGTCAGCCAGGGAATGGGGGTTAGTAGAGCGCCACCGAGCGCTTCGTCGGTGCCGACGGTTGACGCGACTGAATTTGTCGAGTTTCCCCAGGAGACCGCGGCGGCGGGATCTGGAGGGGACGTGGAGCCGCCGTTGGCGATATTGCCGTTTGAGAGGAGCGTCATGGCGGATATATCGGGGACAGCGGGCGGGAGGGGGTAGATATTTGCGCCAGAAGTGACGTGAACGACACGGTCAACGGCGTGAAGGTAAGAGGCCAGGTGACGATAATGGCGGTGCGGCTCGAGAACGAGCTCGGCGAGACGCTGAATCGTATGCGGGGGGTACTTGGGGAAGGTCGCAAGAACGGCGTTGATTTCGGTGAGCATCGCCTCGATTTGTGCTGGCAGAGAGCCTGGCGCGGTCGCATTGCTTTCGTCGGGGGCCGTGATCTCTGGAGTCGTTGTCTTCGGCTGGGCGTTCTCCTTGTCTGCATCCTGCGACGAGGAAGGATCGCCGGCGGTGTCAGGTCCCGATGAGGAGAGGAGCGGCGGTTGTGGTTGCGGTTGTTGGCCTGATGGGTTAATGCGTTGACGTGGGGTAGCCAGGTTCGGGATAGGAAATTCATTGTGAGCGATCTAGAAGACATTCGCAAAGCGACCATGTGAGCGCGCCCTGTGGGAAGCCACAAAAACCCCCCGCGGGGGGGGGGGGGGGGGGGGGGGGGGGG
>JAOQIF010000742.1:0-43987 GCA_026260285.1 Colletotrichum sansevieriae | reverse complement strand
CCTTAATAACACTAGATTTATAAAAGTATTTATATTACTCTACTTGGCTCCTATTACCGTAAGATATATTATATTTAACCCTATGAATACCTTAGTAGTAGTTAATACTAAGAGACCTAAGGGGAAGCCTATATCAAATAAAGTTAAACCTATATTATTAGTCCTATAGTATATATAATAGAATCAAGAGTCCATAAGTTACTTAATAACCTAATATAGAAGAGATTTATCTATTAAGACTTTAAAATAGGTAAAGTATTTATTAGACCTCTATAATATATAAGAGAAGTTAATAAAGTAAGAATAGTTAGATAATTTAGAAGTTATAGCCCTTTTTACATTTATACCTATGGGCTACCTTCGTAGGTTTTATATCCTAATTAATAAACTAGCCTAGTAACCTAGAAAAGAGATTAATAAGACTTTTATAGAGCTTAAGAAAGTAGAGGTAATAAATCTTTAGGATACTATTAAAGCTTTCTTCTTATTAAACTATAGTAATTATTACTAGGTTATAATCCTTATAGATTAGATTAATAATAACTACTTCTATTATAAGTCTATATAGGACTAGTGTCACGAACAGCGAATAGGCGAAGGTTAGCACACTTCAATTGCGCTATATTAAGTGGATTCTGCGTTGAAGAAGGGAAAGGTCTCTCTATAGGCTAGCGTAGCCCCGGAAGGCTAAAGTCTCGACTAGAGATCATATAACTTAGCAGTTATATAACACTAATTATATACCTACTCAGTTATATAACCCCAAATTTAGGTAGGTCTAACCTAGCGCTATAATATCTATAATATTACCCCCCCCTTTTTATTAGTATTACTATCTATAGCAATTAACTACTATATATAAGTATTCCCCTAAATTGCATTCCTGCTCCTAATAGGTATATTAGGGTGTTATTATTATTTATAGTAATAGGGATCTTATCTTAGGTAGTAGCTAGAAGCTAAGCTAAAAGGTATTTTAATAATCTTATAATGGCTAGCTTAGTAGTATAAAAGTCCTATAATACTACTAGGGTATACTTAAAACTTTTAGTGTTATAATAGGTAGGGTTATAGTTATAACCTTTCTAGTTAGAGCGATATTATAACTATTCTTAGTATAACTAGCTGGTAGTAACTTATATAACCTTATATTCTAGCTTATAATAAAACTTAATAATAAGTAGCAGGGCTTTGGATTAACCTAGTAGAGGGCCCCTAGTACCTTTCTAAAGCTTATTAGGGTAGAATACTAGGTAATAGTTATAGTCTCTTAGTAGATCTAGTACCTATATTCCTCTAGAGCTAGTAGCTTTAATTCGCTATAGTTTATCCTATAGTATAGATAGCTTTAAAGAATTCTCCTAGCGCTATCCGTTTATTACTATATAGATAGAGTCTCCTATAGCTAGGTTATTAGGCTACTAATAGTAGTTAGTAGTATAGGTATAGTAGTATTATGCTATAGCTATATTCCCTTTAGCAATATCCTATATACTATGGAGGCTTTATACGAGCTACTAGGTATTACCCTAGTCAATATTTTCCTTTACTATTAAGAACCTCTATATATATTAATCCTAGTTGAAACTTATCTATAGCAGGTACCCTTATTCAATATCAAATAGCATAAGCTTTATAGTTTTATTTAGTAGTACTACTTAGGCGAAGACTATAGCAGGGAGTATTTTGCTTTAGTTAGCTTAAAACTAGTTTATCTAGGGGTAGAGGCGTTACGTTAGATACTAGTTGAGGATCTCTATCTATTTATTAGTTTTTATATAGCTAGCTATACTTAGCTATATAGTTATACTATATATCTTATAACATTTTTCCTAGAAGTTAGAAGTAAACTAAGAGCCTCTATTAGATATAATTATAATAGGGAACCCTATATACTAGAAGATATAGGTATGATATAGCTAGGCGAGATCCTATGCTATAATAATCTTATAGTAGGGAAGGGAGACTATCTTCTTTAATAGGCAGCATATTATTATAAATATATTATTATACCTATAGTAATTAGATAGGTATAATATAAAGTCTATTATAATATATTCCTGGAGGTAGTCTAGTATGAATAAGGGTCTTAACTCTCTTAGGGGCTTATTTCTTAGCTCCTAAGCCTAGTAGTAGGTATAATAGTTATAAATATACTACTTAATATTAGTAGTTAGCTAGGGCTAAAGGTAGCGCTGTTTTAGAAGCTTGAAAGTCTTATTCTAACCTAGGTATACTATAAGCCTTTAGCTATAACCCTCTTGGATTAGTTTTATATATAATTCCTCCTCCTTAGGTATTATAAGCTTCCTATTTATTATTAGGAGCTTATCTTATATTTTCTAGCGTTCCTTTCTTGTAATAATAAGTATTATTAGCACCTTAAGTAATAATATATTAGGCTTATAGTTAAGCTAGAGGATCTGTTTAATTAGGAGGTATCCCTTTAGCTTATCCTTTAGTTTAAGTATATTAATAGCTACTATAGGGCAGCTTAGGGCGCTCTCTAGTAAGTAGTATAGCTTATTTACTACTTCTAGGGATAGGTAGGTAGGTAGTAGTAGTACCTAAGTATAATCTAACTTATAGATTACTTATTAGGTTTAAAGGATTTTGTTTTTCGATAAGAGGGTATTAGCTAGTATATTTTTATATCCTAAGTAGTGTTAGATATAGAAATTAAAACTAACTAAGATATCTAACTAGTAAGCTTAGTTGATATTTAGAAGCTATTTAGTTATAAAATAGAGTAATAGTTAGTAGTTTATAATAACCTCAAAACGCTAAGTAGCTACTAAGAGTTTAGCTCTCTATTCCTCTAATATAAGAATAATTACTATTATCTTATAGTTATAAATAGGGTAGTTTATCTTAGTTAGTAATATAGTCTTTGAGAAATAGGCTACTAGGTGCTATAGACTATTATTAGTTTATTATTAGAAGAGGGTAGTAATATAGATACAATTAGAAATATCTATCTCTACTTAGGTTAGTAGCTCAGGCGTCTGGTAGTATAAGACAGGGGTCAATATTAGGGCTTCTTTGAGTATTATAAATACTATTATATAGTTATTATTAAAGTCAAACTAGGTGCTCTTAGCTATAAGCTTAGTAAGTAGCTGAGCAATCTTTTTAAAACTCTTAACAAATTATTAATAGAAGTTATAGAACCCTAGGAAGGATTGGATATTATATGTTATAATTAGTAGTTACTAGTCTTTTACTACTAAGACCTTCTCAGGGTTAGGGCTAATCCCTTTAGTAGTAATAATAAATCTCAGGTAGCGCGTTATAGTTATATTAAATTCGCACTTCTTAATATTAGCCTAAAGCCCTACTTAGCATAGCTAGTTAAGGACCTTCTTAATATAGTCCTTATACTAGAAGGGGTCCTCTGAGTATACTAGGATATTATCTATATATACTATATAGAAATTATCTAGGTATTCCCTAAGGGTATTATTTATATACTATTAGTATATAGCTAGCTTATTATAGAGCCTAAATTGTAGAACCTTATACTTATAGGAGCTATATTAGATATAGAATATTATTAAGTCTTCTGAGTTAGAGTAGATATAAATTTAATAGAATGCTTAGTAGATATTAATCTTTATAAATACCTTAGCTTAGCTAATTTAACTTAGTATCTTATTAATTAGAAGTGATAGGTACTAGTCCTTCTTAGTAAATTTATTCAGCTTCTAGAAGTTAACATAGAACTATAAGTAGCTATTAGCTTACTAAATAAATAATATTAGGGATATAAATAGGGTATTACTTAGCGCTATAAAGCTCTTTTTTAAGTTCTTAAAGAGATATCATTAAATAGCTTTAAGCTCTAGTAGTAATTACTTATATAATAAGTAGAAGGTTAACTACTCTTTTATACTTAGCTCTGGTTTAATCTAGTAGTTATAAGAGTAATAAAGAGGTAGTATATTACTAGTAGTTTTACTAAAGTAATCTTTCTAGTCCTAGAGGTATAAGGGGAGTCTTTTATTAATTAGATATTAATTCTTAGCTTTATTAACCTCTAGGGGGTTGATACCTTTCTCTTCTACCTCCTACCTATTAGAAATTATTAGGTTAAGCTTATATAGCGATATAGAGCCTAATCTAATATTATTATGCTTTAAGTTCCTTTTAAAGCCTATAATACTAATAAATACTATATTAAGGTCTTTCTTTACTCATTAAGCTTTAGGAGTAAGGGATCTAGGCTTCTAATATAGCGCTTAGTAGGTCTAGTTAATTATTAATATATCATTTAATATTATATCTATCTTCTATAAGTTATTATTATATCCTAAGTCCTTAGGTATATAGCCTCGCTATAAGATCTTTATAGGGGCCTTTATCTTACTTCCTATAGCTTTCTAAGTATTATATAGCTATTCCTTAGCTTTAAATATAGCTTAGTAGCATTTTATATTAAGTTAATGCTTAATATTGATTTTAATTGGTTAGACAAGGTCTTTAGCATCTTATATAATTATTCTTAAGTGGTCTTAAGCTATATAGGTATTACTAGGCTAATATAAGCGCTAATAGCATATATCTATACTAATATTATAATAATTAAACTATAAGTAGCTAAGAATAAGGTTATACCTCCTTATATTAAGTTAGAGGAGGGGTATTTATACTAATTCTTAGCAGTTTACTGATATAGAGGTAGTCTATACCTTAGTTATAGCGTCTAGTAGCTCTCTATTAAAACTAATAGCTCGGATAGGGTATTATAACTTATTATATTTAGTATAGTAAAAATCCCTTAATAAGGGGGTTATATAGGTATTTATAAATGTATAGCTATTTGCTCTAGTATTAAGAAGGGCTCTAAGGTAAATACTATATCTATTATAGACTAGAATTAACTCTTTCTCTAGTAGTCTATTTCTAATTAGTTATTATAAGTTAATAAATACTATTACTAGTTCTTAATCTCTTTAGTTTTCCCCAAGTAATGAGTCTGCTTTTACTAGGGGCTCTAGCTTTCTACTAGCTCTAGGTTATTATTAATAGCCTTAGCAAGCTTAGTAATACTTATAATAGCTTTAGCCTTCTTATAGGAGCAATCTTATGAGGTATAGCTAGTATTGCTATAGATGAAATAAGCACCCTAGTTATAGAGCTTCTTATATAAAACCTCAGGGATTTAATCTCAGTTAATATAGACTTATATATAGGGGTTTCCTCTACTAGTAGGTTTAGTATAGCCTACTAAGGCAGAGCCTTATATAGTAGTTTAGTAACCTAAGTAGTTATTAGAGGGTATTATCATATAAGCTATAATATAGACCTAAGTAGTATAATCCTAGAGGTTAAGGGTGCTATTTACATAGTAAATAGAGCACTAGGTCTAAAGAGAGGTAGGTAGTTTCTTATAGAACCTCTAGTACTACTAAGACTCAAGGAGCTTAGCCTTATAAGTAAGTTTAGTAAATATAGCCTATTTAATCTAGATATCCTTAAATAGAATAATAAGGGTATTAAGCTTCATCTAGGCTTTATTATACTAAATTAGGTTAATAAAGATACCTTTTAACTTGTTAATAAGTTATTCTATTATAGTAATTTAAAGCAGGTTGACTAAAAGGAGAAGAGATAGGATATTATAAGTAGTTCCTCTAAAGCGTGAGAGTATATATTTAAAGTATTAAGACTTGCTATCATACTCTCTACTATTAAAACGTATTTTAATATAGAAAGGCTAGGTATTAAACTTTAGATACTTAGGATTAGTACTCTTAGTACCTATAAAGATAGGAACCTTAGGTATCTTAGTAATCTAAGTATTATTATTATTAATAGTTAATAAGGGTGAGCTAGAGCAAACCTAACTCTTAAAGTATAATATTTAATTAAGAGTTACCTAAAGCGCTATATTATAATTACTAGAGAGAGGGTTTACTAGGGGAGGAGTAGTAGTTATATTATATTTAAAACGCTAGAGCAGGGCTTTATTAGTATCCTATGCTTTATCTCTCTCCTTTATTATAATAGTAGTATTATATTAGGCCTAGGTATACTCCTCTTAGTAGTGTTTAAGTATAGTAGACTATTTAGTATTATTATTAGTAATATAGCTATTATCTAAACGCTCCTAGAGCTTCTAATTCTTATTTTCTAAGTAGAAAGTAGTATTGTAGAGCATATAGAGGTTATTACTTCTAATAGTATATCCTATATAAAGGGCTTAAGACTTAGTACTTTAAGTAGCTCTCCTTGTCAGCTAGTCTTAGATCTAGGTAAGGGTTAAGTTAGAATTATCCTAGAATAACTATATTATATGATTAAGAGTAAGGGTAATCTTCTAGCCTTTGCTTAGGTAATTATAATTAATAAAAAGAAGGTTAGAAAACTTCTATAGTTTAGTAATAGCGCTCTAGGCTAAGCTCTTATATCTATCTATATTAAGATTTATAAATAGGCCTTTAATAGGCTGCTCTTATATAAGCCTATTTAGGTTAAAGACCTTTAGGTCCTTATATAGAGGGGTATTATAGTTAGGTAATATAGTATAATAATATTAAAAGGCTTTAATATAAGGCTCTAAGAGCCTTCTAGTATTAAGCATAAGCGCTATTATAGCCTTATAATTATAACTAGCTAGTTAGGTCTTATTTAGTATATTATTATAAGGTAGAGGGGGGGTATTAATTAAATTTAGATTAGTTAGGATATAGATTAGTTAACTTAGCGCTTAGTTAGGTATTATACTTATATCAGTTAATTAATAAGGTAGGGGTAATAGTAGTTAATCAAGAAATTAAACTTCTATCTCTAGAGAATTAATAGATAAATATAGAATAATATTATAAATAATAAATAGGTAAAGGTTAGTATATTTTAATTATGCTATATTAAGTAGATTTTATATTAAAGAAGGGAAACGTCTATCTATAGGCTAGCATAGCCCTAGAAGGCTAAAGGCTCGCCTAGAGATCATATAACTTAGCAGTTACATGACCCTAATCACGTGACTTAGTAGTCACGTGACCCCATATTCGGGTAGGCCTAACCTAGCGCTATGACATCCGTGACGCCAGAATAGTAATTAATACTATATTAAGGCTATATAGAGCCTTAATATATAGTACTATAAGATAGGAGCCCCTTAATAACTCTTAAAGCTCCTATTAGTTAGCACTTATATAATTAATTTAGTTTAGTAGAGGGATAGATTTATATATAGCCTCTAGTGTATCAAATAACCTAGGGCTTTAACTTAAGAGGGATTAATATTACTATATTTTAGTAATATAACCTTAAGCAATAATATATTATTTACTAATTTAGAGATCCCCTTAGTTAACTAATATATCTCTATATTTACTTTAGAGTTCTATAACCTAACCATTAATATTAGTATAGCTTTATAAGATACCTTACTAAGCTAAGAAGACTTTAGAGAGGTACCTTTCTTTTCTCTACGCGCTATCACTCCCTTACCTATAGATAATAATATAATAGACTCTGGGAATAATAAATATATCACGCCATCTCCTATAAGGGATATTCCTTACCCTATTTATAAATTATTAGTATTATCTAAGTTTGGTTTATTTAAAATACTAGATAATAAGCTTAATAACTTAGATACTAAATTTAGTTATACGTCTTATTAACGCTAAGTTATAATATAATTATTAACTTATACCTAACAATTATATATATAGATATATTATTATATCCTAAGTAATCTAATCCTTTTAATCAATATAATTATAATTATATAGATTATATTTAGTAGAGAGTTAATTAATAGAATTAGATCGAGTAGAATATACTTAAAGGAGCATACTATTTTAAATTTCTATACCTAGTATAATAAGGTACATAATTTTAATTATACTAAGGATGAGAGTAGGATAAAAAGTATAATAAAGAAGAAGAGATACTAAGGCTATTATTAAGATATAACTTAGATAAAAGATAGTTAAACCTAAGGGACCTTCTTAATAATAGGATCGCTTACCCAGAAGATATTATTAATAGAAAGGATCTATAAATAGGGTTTACTTATAGTTCTTATAAGAGTAGTTTTATTTATTTATTAAAACTCTCCTTTAAAATATTATAAAGAGTCTCAAGGGGATAATTAGGATTGTCACAGTCTTCCTACTAGCCTGGGGCTATAGTAGGGGTTGCTAAGACTACGAGTAAAATAAGGAAAAGAGCAATATAAGCCTGAATAATAATAAATAGTGCAATAGGCAATTATAGGTATATCGTAATATATTCTATAATAGCTAAGCCTTCTAAGCTATCTACTAGAAGTCTCCTACTTAAAGGATAGGTATTAAGCCTAACTATAGTTATATAGAATACTATGCAATAGCTAACTATATCACTAGAAGGCGTATAATATATACCCCCTTTTTAAAAAGCAATCGTCCTAATTACTATCTCTATCGATCTAGGATATATATGCTTAATATTCCCTTCTCTCCTTCTTTATATCTTAATCGCTAGAAATCACTATAATATTATTAATTAGGCGTTACGCTTATAGAGGAGTATATCGAACTTAGATATCTGCTAGCGCTTAGTAATATTATTATTACTAGCGTTGCTAGGCGCGGGTTGCTTATCGCTAGTATGCTAGAGACCCTTAATTATAGTATAGAGGTTTGCAATCTTAGCGCGAAGGCCTGCGATCTCCTTAGTCTTAACTATATTAATAGCTATATAAATCTTGTTAGTAACCGCCTGCTTAGACGCGGCTATTATTCTCGAGTTTAGCGAGATGCTTGCTAATAGTATTAATATTAATAATATCTATATTAGCTATATTAGTCTCTATAGTATCGAGGCGAGGAAGGATTTCCTATTGGATGCTATTAATAATAATATTAACGTTAACCTTAGCCTTATTAGCAAGGTCCTTTATAGTTTTAGCATCCTTGCAGGCTAATAGGTCCGTAGTAGTAATATTGCTAATATTAATAAGCGGGGCGATAGAAAGGAGGTCGATATAGTTTATTATAATAAGGTTACTAGTAATAATTCTATTAGTATAACTATAAGTATTATAAAAGTATATAGCAAGGACCTAGGTATAACTAGGGAGAAGCTTGCTATAGGCGTTATTATTAATATATATATTATATACTTACTTAAGGGTATCCTAGATATATCTAATATAGAGGTTAGAAGATATATTCTCAGAAGGCTCGATATTATTAAGGATTTTCTCGATCTCCTCGACGAGGATTATATCAGGGTAGTATAGAAAAGCGTTATTAATACGAGCCTTCGCCTCGTCGATCTGCTAGCACTAGGCTATAGGGCTAGGGCAGCCCTTCTTAGGGGTCTTATAAGGGGTAATAGCTATAGTTTTAGCTAGAGCAGGCTCCTCGATATTAGTAGTAGTACTAGTAATAATATAGACTAGCTTAGTAGCCTAGGCATCGTTATTCTAAACGTTATTAGTATTATTATTAATAACCTCCTCGTATTAGGTCTTAGTATCTATAGCGAAGAAGTTCTTCTTAGCTGCCTATTTACCCTTCTTATAATCCTTATAGGACTTCTTCTTCTTAGCAGCAGACTTATAAGTCTTAACTAGAGTGCTAAGGTTAATACTATAGTTACTAACTTAGTTATCGCTACCTTAGTTATTACTACCTTAGCGCAGGGAGACGGGGTTAAATACCTCGTTATTCTAGGGATTAGCACTCTCATCTTAGCTGCTATTATGATTAGATAGGTAAGAGGATAGGACCTCGTAGTTATTAGTAACTTCCTTACCTTTAGAAGCTATTATTATAATAGTATTAGTTAGGCTAGCATTCGGGAGGCTATATTTAGCAAGTTGGGATAATATTATTGCTTATTATAAGAGGTCTATTAACTAATAATTAGCATATAGGAGAGAAGTAAATAAATAAAAAGTATAGGTATGCCTAAATTAAAATAGGTAGGTATAGTAAATAGAAAGGAAGGTATAGAAGGAGAGAAAAAATTTTTATAATAGGGGTTAGTAAGGAAGGCGTATAAAAGTTATAACCTTCCGCTCCTTCTTATTTATTTTAATATAAGATAGAGAGATCGAGGGAAGAGTATTTAATAGCAAAAAATAGCAATAATAAAGGGAAAATTTATAATCCTAATATTAATTTAGGGTATATATATTTATCCTATTAAAAGGATAGGAAAACTATTTAGTTATATACGAGGTATACGCCTTCTTATAGCTCTTTTAGTATCCTAGTTAAGGGGGAATTTAGTATTATACTTATTAACGAGATTATTTATATTAGGTAATAGCAAGTCTCTTTATTCCTAGGTATTACTTTTTGCTATAAAGCCTTTCTACCGGATAAGGTATTTAATAGTAGGTTTATAACTCCTCTATAAGACTCTTCGTTTAATAATATAATTAAGTTCCTACTCCTTATTACTATTAACTTTAATAGGCTTTAGCAGCTAAGTCTCGTAGTTAAATAGGTCTTCTCCCTAGGCTAGCTTATATAGCTAGGCTATAGAGAGGATTAGGTAAACCTGCTAGTACTTAGGAATATCCACCTTATAGGCGAGAGGACTAACGATATACTTAATTCGGAAGGGTCCTATCTATCTAGAGGTTTATTTACTATTATATTATCCTAGCAAGTAGAATCCTTTGCTAAGTTATATCTAGACTTTATCTCCTTTATTAAAAGTTATATTAGTATAGTAGTTATTATATCTCTCCTTATACGAGGCGTTCGCTATATTAATAAATAGTAGTACCTCCTTCTAATATATCTCCCTAAGGATAGTAAGGCTCTTAGTCGGGGTGCTCGTTTATATAACTACGTTAAGGATACTTTATAGCTTAAATCTAAATATAACCTCGTTTAGCGATTATCTAATTATAATAGATAGGGAGTTATTAAGATTATGCTATAGGGCAGGTAGTACGTCGGTCTATAGCATATTAGGGGATTTAGATATATAGAACCGTATTATAATTTCAGCAGTCTAGTTCGTTCTTTCGCTCTACCCGTCTATCTAGGGGTAGTATGCTATTAAGAGGAGGAGCCTAACGTTAAGGGCGTTAAATATTACATACTATACTATAGAGATAAACTTAGGATCCCTATTACTAATAATATAGTATGGAATTCCCTAGTCTAAGAGGAAAAATACGCAGAGTAGGACTATTATCTACTCTTTTGCTCTATAGGTTGAATATCCCGCTAGAAGGATTATCTTCTTTGAGAATTTATACGTTATTATTATAAATATATCTAACTCTAGGAAACCTAGCAGGGCGAAGGGACTTCTATAGGATATCACCTTAGGTATATCGGTAATAAAGTTAATAGTAATAGTATTATAAGGGATATCTACGACGGGGATAGGTTATAGCTATCCTAGTAGCCTTTAGCAGTCGATTTAGTTCTCTTTATACTAGTTATAGTAAGCGATATATTATCTTATAAGCAACTTCTTATTATAAAACTAAAAAGTCGATATTTCTGCTATTATATAATTCGCACTAAAGTAGTATTTTTTATTATAACTAAGGCGGAGAATCGCAAGTACTAACTTACGTAGGATGCAGAGTCTCTAGGTGCTATTAGTAGCTATATAAAGGATAAGCCCTTCTAGCGATAGACTCTAAGGAGTCGTTTAATAGCATTTTAGGGCTCTCCTAGCAGCTCTAGCGCTATTTTCCTCAGTATTAGCATTAAATAGTAACTACTACTTGCCTAGTTCCTTCTGCTAGGATCGGAGTTATTTAATAATTTTGCTATACCTCGTATCGTTAGTATAATTATCTATAATCTTAGCGATAAAGTCCTCTGAAATGCTTATAGTTATCTCCCCTATTACTACGTAGGCTTAGGATATCTTCGCTAACTAGTTAACTATACTTATAAATCCTACGTTATTATTATTATTACTATAGGTTATTTCCGCGAGAATGTCGCTATCCTCAAACCTATTAGCTCGGCCTGAGGCTATAAGCAATAGCAGGCGCGAGAGGGCATCAGGGATAACGTTAAGCTTCCCTAGTATATAGGTAATATTGAGGTTGAATTGCAATAGGTAGTTCGCAGCGCTCGCAAGCTATAGGTTAGCCTTATTAAGGTCTATAGTCTATAGCGAGGTATATATAAGAATTCCCTTTATAGCTGCATAATCTATAAGAATTTATACGGGGTGCTTATTTAATTACACGAGCTTATAGAGCTTTTTTATAGCCTATACTACTACTACTACCTCTACTTCTATAGCGAAGTATTGCTTTTCTAAGGGTAATATAACCTTAGATAGAAAAAGCACTAGTTAGATATAGATTTGCGCAATATCTTTACTAGGTATATTAGTACTATTCTATAGAATACCTAGTTAGAATATTATTAGCCTAAAGCTGCTTTTATAAGCATCGACCTTAACAAATAATAGCTTATTTAGGTTATAGTAGTATCTTATAACCTAGTTATAGAGATCCTCCTAGAGGGCGTTCTACGCCTCTTGCTCGCTTAGTATTAGCTCGAATAACACCTTTTAGACCCTCTTTATTTAAACTGCCTTTAATAGACCGTTAGGAAGCATATTTTTATTATAGAGTTTTATAATAAGACGGGTCTTTCTATCCTATAGTAGCGCTATAATAATATTATCTTAGGGTATATCGTATCGCAGCTATCTAGCTATTCCGAGGTATCTCTCGATATTATAGAGAGTTTTTAGGAAGCAGAGGTTCTTAAAAGCTACGATCCTATCCTCTATTCGTTTAATACTATTAGTATTTATAATATAGCTAAGGAGTCTTATTTTAGGAAACCCTATAAAGGACTTCTTAGGTCTAATATAAAAGTAGTTATTTTCGAAGAGCTTGAGAATAATATCGATATACTAGAGATAATCCTCGTTATTATCGCTAAAGATAATAATATTATTAATATATACTCGAGCAAAGTGCCTATAGTTATATAGGAGGCGATCTATAAAACGCTAGGCATAGGCTAGCGAGTTCTTAAATCCTATGAGGATAACATTAGAAACCTCGATACTACGGGGACTTATTACTACTATCCTATTATAATATCTTAAGTAGATTAGCAGTTAGTAGAAGAACCTAGTAGCGTTAAATATCGTTATGCGTTTCTTCCCTCTAAAGGCATCTATTATATTATCTTAGTCAGGAAGCGGGTATATATCTAGTATAGTGATTCGGTTAAGAAGGCAGAGGTTAATAATAACCCTACCTTTTTTTATACTATTAACTACTCGCTATATAACGAAGAGTAGATAGATAACTAGGATTAGCCTATTACCCTATACTATCTTACTATTAGTATATATCTTACTATAGATATTCTCAACAACTTCGAGGTCTTTAGCGCTAAGGGGGTAAGGCTTTACTATAGCCTTCTGGTTTTACTACCCTTTAACAAGCTTAGTATATATATATTAGTTATCTAGCATAGGTATAATCCCCTTATTAGAGTAGATATCTTAGTTATCGAGGATTTCCTTAAGTCTACTAGCGAAAACTATATCCTAATTGCAGATCTTAACTCTATCCTTATTATATATAACTAGAATATCTTTTAGCTTAGATATTCCATAAGATAGAATATTATCCGCTCGATGAGGTAGTCCTAGGCTGAATTCAGCAGACGGGGTTATAAACTATATACTAGCTGCTATATTACTTATAGCCCTATCGAGTTCGGATTGCGAGAACTAGCGCGAGTTTGATTCTCCTCTTATAAGGGTAATAATATCTGCGTAGTTAATAAGGTTAGCTATCTCCTCTGCTTCTATTAGGATAATATAGCCTAGCCGCTATCCTCTTAGGATTATTATTAGCCTATCCGTTATATTTCGCATAAGGATAAGCTTAGGGTTATCTGCTATAACTATTATATTAACTACGCCTCTATAACTAGATTAAATCTACTAAGTATTAGAGCCTTGCTAGCTTAACTTAGGGAGGTTAATAAAGCTAGTTATAACGAATGCGTCGCTCTATAGGGGAATAACTACGGTATAGGCGTTATTAACTTATCTAGTTACTATATACTATCTCCTAAACTAAACTAGATACTATATTCTATATACTAAGCGGAACTTAACTATACCCTTATTAAAGTCTATAACTAGCCCGTGATCTTTATAGAACGGTATTCCTAGCAGAAGATTCGCTCTGAGGGTATTTATAACTCTAGCTATAATAATAACGTAGCTATAGATCTCCACGTTGCTAATAGTACCTAGGATATAGAAGTTGAATATAACCTGCTCTATTATATAAAAGGTTAAGTCTATTATATTTATCTTCTATAGTTCTATTATTTAAAACGTGGGATTTCGCATAAAGCATAGCACCTAATTCCTATTAACTAGAGTTATTAAGGCGCTTATATCGATATAGACTTCCTCTAGGCTAGCTATATTATCACTTTTTATATTAAGGCGGAGATATATCTATTTAGCTAGTATTATTCGTTTTACTAGTTTCACCTAAGTGTTAATAATTTGGTTTTTCTTAAGTAATACTTATGCGTTATTCGCTAGGGGAATTGCAATAAGACCTGTGAAATTCACTATATTATTAATATAATATATAGAAGAGTCTAGAACCAAAGCAGTTAGGGAGATCGCTAGCAGGCTTCTCGCTATAACTATAATATCCGTCGTCTAGCCCGCTATTTCCTCTTTATATAGCTGCTCTAATAGGGCAGCTGAATCGTGGGGGACTTCCTATACGTCTAGTAGGATATAGCTATTATTAACGAGGTTATTAATATTATAGTTATCATCGTGATCCTCCTATATATAATAAGCATCTAAGTTAGTCTAGCCTAGTCTATTATATTTTATATAATATTAAAAACCCGGGTTTCTCCGTAGCTAGTTCTATAGGTAGCGATCTTTCTAGTTTTAATAGTTATTAGAGCGCTAGAAGCGTTGCTAAGGTTAATAACGTTATTAGGGTTGCAGATTATTACGATTATCCTATTAGAAGTCTTAGTTATTCTATTATCCCTTATTATTAGTCTATATTATATTATCGGATTCTTCTAATATATAGTTAATGCTAATTAGCGCCTAGAGTCTGCGCTAAACTGCCTTGTGTTTTTTCTTAGCTATATTAAAGTAATCCTCGAGAATATTACTAGTAGTTAGTTTATCTAGGAATTACTAAAGCTCTGGGTTAATTACGTTATAGAAGATTATTAATAGCTAACTAACTATAGATATTAGTCCTATCTATGCTCTGCTATATTTAAAATAGTTCTAGGCAAAGTTATAAATATCTTTATCTCCCTTAAGGTTTTCTATAGTAAACCTATATATAGCGATCTATTAGATAGATTCCTATTAGGTTAGTATAAAACGTCTCCTAATAGCGTTGCGCAGGGCGTAATATCCCGCGTAGAGGTAGTTCTATTATTTAATTAGCTTAAGTTAGTATTCCTACTAGCTAAGTACTTTTCCTCGTAGTAGAGAGCTCTAATTCTATATAATCTCTAAAGCTATATCTAAGCTAGTAGTTTTAGTATCTAGGCTAGAGATCTATAGATCTATCTCCTTATAATATAGAATATCGTAGTTATAAAAGACGGGCTCTATACTATACTTCTTATTAATATCTAGCTAAAAAATACTATATTATTAGGCAAATCTACCTTCCTATTGAGTTCCTATAGGCTATAGTATTCTAGTATTAGCCTCGAGCTAGCTAAATACTTAAAGGAGTAAAGCCTCGAGACCTTAGGTTAGTAGCTCTAGGTAAGGCCCCTAGGATAATAGTGAAAATATTAATAGCAGCGCTAAATTCTACTATAGCAGCTAGGTCCTCCCTACTTATATATCCTACTTTAGTAGACCCGTAATAAAATTATAAATAATTTATAGTATTTTATAGATTTTTTGCTCTAACTATCCTATAATAGTATCTTCTAGCGCTATAACTCATAGTTCGGGGTTTTTTCTACTCCTATTATAAATATTAATTGCTATAGCTCTTGCCTTAATAGGAGGTCCTAGGGGTTCGATATCTAACTAGCTAGACTAGATAGGAGTTATAACTCTTTTATCTCTCGGGGGCAGAAGGGTGATTTTTTTACTAGCTCTATAAAGGCTTTCTTCTCTAGACGGGGGCATAAAAAGTGCTACTATTACTAGAGTATCCCTTATAGCTACGATCGTATTAATAATGCTAATTAATATAGCTATATAGTTATTAGGCTCGAGTATCTAGTAATAATATAGATTAGCTTTTGCCTTCTAGCTTATATTAATAATATCTATATAAAGTATATAGTTATTATCCTATTCGAGAGAGGCAAGGTTTGCTATCTAGTTATAAAATCGTTCGCTAAGGCTAAGGGTAAAGTTATAATCCTCATAAGCTTGCTAGAAACTATAGAGTCTATAAGCCTCGTTATAATATCCGATTCTAGCTATATCTGCTATATTATAATATTCCTCCGTGAGAAAGGGATTACTATACTAATTTAATATTAAACTCGAATAGTTAGCTATATAAGTCGATAGTTAAGACCTCTATCTCTTTAACTTCTTTAACTTCCTTCCTTTTAGTATATAAATACTTTTTAGGAGGGGGGTTTTGAGGTCGAGTCCGAGTCCTCTACCTCGTCGCGAGTCTTCGTAGTATGAGGGAGGTCTTAGATAAGGAAAAAGGATAGGTTATACTACTAGATATTATAGTCTTCCTACTAGCCTAGGGCTATAGTAGGGGTCGCTAAGACTGCGAGTAAAACAAGGAAAAGAGCAATATAAGCGTGAATAATACCAAATAGTATAATAGGCAATTATAGGTATATCGTGATATATTCTATAATAGCCGAGCCTTCTAAGCTATCTGCTAGAAGTCTCCTACTTAAAGGATAGGCGTTGAGCCCAACCGTGGTCACATGGAATACCACGCGATGGCCGACTACATCACCAGAAGGCGTGTGACAAGGATAGGATAAGATAGACTTAGCTATATAGCTTTTAAAAAAAGCCCCCTTAGCGTACGGGCTTATTATAAGAGGACTATAGAGTAGAGGATAGAGGAGAGGAGCGTAGTAGACTTTAGTATTATTTATATATTATTACTATTAGTACCTTAATAATACTATACCTCGTTTTTTAGTATTTCCTTAGTAAATTCGTTTTCGATTTAGATAATATCTTTTAATTAGATCTATGAATTCCTTTCTATATCTTTTAAGCCTATTTTTAATATTCTTACCTGGTTATAGGTAGAGTTATATTATTTGTTATCCTTCCAAGTTCCTATCGGTTCTAGACCTTTCTATTACTTATTAGTATAGCCTATAGTATACTTACCTCCTATTCCTTATTATCTCTATTAGTATATATACCTCTAATAAGAGCTGGAGCTAGTCGCTAGTAGGAACGGGTACTTACTAGTATTTGTATACCCTTATTAATGTTAGATAGAGTTAGCTATAACTAGACTTAGTAAATAAAGCTTTAGAATATAGAATAATATAGTTTATAAGGACTATTTTTAAGCTGTAAAGGATCTCCTTACTTATCTTCTTTATAGGATACCTATAGATTTTAAGTAATATATAAGCTATAAAAACAAATAGCTACTCCTTAGTATAGCCTATAATATACTTACCTTCTATCGTTTATTATCTATCTTAGTATATATACCTCTAATACGAGCGGGAGGTATATAAAAGACTACGCGTTAAGAGGAGATTACTATATAAGGATATTACTATACTCTTCGCTTATATTAAATACTAGATATTATAAATAATATCGTATTAGAAGAGTTATCTATTTCCTTTATTGCTATAGGTATATTTACGTTATATTCTACTATTTCTATTATATCATCTTCCCCCCCACCTAGGCCCCTTTATAGCTTTACCTAATAATATATATAAAAGATACGCTACTAGCGCCTATAGCTTATTTTACGTATCCTAGCTATTCTTTCTCTATAGACCTCCCTTTCTAATCCTATTCGTTTATATAATACCTACTATCTAGTAATAAACTATACTATAAGCCTAATAACAGAATCACTTTTCTAAGTAGATAATAAGCCCTTATATATACCTTAAAGCTATAATTAGTCTTAGAATATTAAAATAATGAGAATAGAATATATGGTATTACTAATTAGTCTTATTCTATATATAGCGTAACCTTACTAATAGAAGTGTTCTACTTAGAGCTAGCTATAGCTAGCGCTCCCTAGTAATTTATAATAACAATTATAGGGTCTCTTTTAGATAAATATAATATTAGCTAATACTTCTTTACTAACTAAACTAGGTAAGCTACTTTAAGCTTAGTAGGCTAATACTTCTATTCTACTTAGTTGAGGGCTTTGCTAATATAGGCAATAGGGCATATATTAGTACGCTTAATAGGGCTATAAAGCTTCTCTTTAATATTATTAGCTAGCTAGAAGATTAGTGGGGAGTATCTATGTTTCTTTAATAAGTTAAGCTAAATAAATAGCTACTTATTAGGATTATAATAGAATAAGGCGTTATTTGCTATTAACGTGTCCTTATTATTATTAGAGCTAGCTACTTCTTCTAGAGTAGGTTTAAAGCTTTTCTTCTAATAGAGGATCTTTTTTATAGTGACTCTATCCTTCCCTTAGGCTCGAGCTTCTATAAGTAACGCTATTTTATATTATTAGAGCGGTTAAATATAATTACTATAGCGTAGTATTATATATTATAGAAAACTAGTTACTCCTATCTAGTATTTAAGTTAATAAAGGTTATAGGGATATCTAATCTTCTTCATAGTATTAATAAAGTCTTATATATTTAATAGTTTAAACATATTAATAGTAAAGCTAAGTAGCTTAATAGAAGGGTATCTAATAAATAACGTCTTAGTAGAGAGCGAGAGTTTAATATTAGTAAAGTGTTTAAGGATTATATTAAGGTGCTTAAGGTAAGTCTTAAGGCCCTTTAAGGTAATAATGATATTATTAATAAATATATAAATATATTACTTATATAGTTATAAAGGTTTATTTGGTTCATACCAAGCATAAGCTAGCGAATTATAGAATCCTATAACTACTACCTTTAAGCGTTCTTATTTATAATAGCGAATTATAATAAATCGATCTTAATATTCCTTGTTAGAAAGAAATTAATAGAAGAAGGATTAAGTATTAATAATAGTAATCTATAGTTTATTATAAAGGCATTTAATAATATCTTATTATAGTAGTATAGGGTATATATCTAGGATTATAGCCTTACTAAGATTATATAAGTTTATTATTATTTAACCTTTATGCTTACTATTTATAATTCGCTATATTATAAAGACTAGGGCTCTACATAGCGTTGGTCTAGAGTTACTTTATTATATATAATCTTAGGCGTGAAGCTAATCTGAGGTCTTATTAATAGGTTTCTTATCTTCTTTACTAATAGGGTAAGGTTATTATCTAATATTATATTCTACTATCCTTTTATAAGTTTAACCTTAAGGTATTAATTCTTAGGAAGGTTAATTAAACTTCAGTCTTTCTAGATAGTAGAGTAATATAATATAACCTCTTTAGGGTATTAAATAGCTTTAGCGTCTTAATTATAGATATATATACCTTCTTTAGTAATAGTTACTAGTAAGCCTTTAGGCTTAGTTATACCTATCTTATTATTTAGGTTAATATTTCCTTCATAGATATCTCTCTAATTTAGTATTATGTTATCCTTAGTTATATCTTAGTATATAAGCGCTTCCTTGCTAGCTAGGTTAGAAATCTCTATTTATTTATTAACTAATAGTTGTAGTAACTAAATAAGCATTACCAGTTTATAATCTAAGAGATTAAGAACAGAGTGATATATTACCTCCTTATATAATAATATTAAAAAGGCTACTTATAACTAACTATAAGTCTTTAGCTTAAGGTATCTGTTAAACTTAAAGAGTAATAGGGTTCTAAGTTTAGTGCCTCGCTTAATCTTTAATAGATAAGGAGCATTATTGATAATGGGAATAAATAGTGAATTGCTTATATATATATATATATATACCCTTTATGCTTTAGGCTAAATAGAAGGGACTCTATTTTGCTAATAGTATGTTAATTTAGATAGTTAAGTAGTTATAAAGTGCGATAGTTATATTTCTAGTAGTATATATCTTATAGAGCTTTAAAGGGACTTTTAAATAGATCTATAAAGGAATCTAAATATTATTATATGATATAATCTAAATATATAATTCTACGTTTAAGATATCTATAAAGGTATTAAAGGAGCTAAGAGCCACGGTCAGGTCAAACTAATAGCAGAAGCACCCAAAAGGTAAGATTAATATTATTACGCTACTTTTACTTGCTTCTTCTAATATCCTTTATTTCTAGCCTTTAGTAAGTATTTACTAAGTCTTTGCTATAAGGGTTCTATACCCTAGACCTATAGGCCTCTCTATCCTTTTAGCCTATACTAGCTAAGGCGTCTCTAGCTTCTCTAGTCTAGGTATCTAATCCCTTATAATTATCCCCCTTCTAATTATAGTAGTCCCTATTATAAGATTAGGTATTATAAGTTAGCCCTCTATTATTATCCTTCTTAGCTATTTAGAGTAGGTCCTAGCCCTTTACTTATTACTACTATTATCTAGCGTAGTAACTATCTGCTATATATTAACTAAAAGATAGTAGAGCCCTTAGAGTTATAGATATAATTGCTAAGCCTATAATCCTATTCCTTATAGTTCCTCTCCTTTTAAGCCCTTTTATACTATCTATCTAGGCTATTCTAAAGGGATTTTATTACTTCCTTTTAAAAGAGAATAGTTATCCTTATAGTAACTTCGTTTTTATTCTCCTGCTATTCACCCTTTATCTAGCGAGCACCTTCTTATATTATACCCTTATAATAACTTCGTTTTTATCCTATTATCCCCCTTCTAAATAAGGGCGTTATGAGGCTATTAAATAGGTTAGATAGCGACTACTATTGCTAATTTACTATATCTACCTCGTAGTAGGTAGCACCTGCTATAATGAATAATTACTATTCTTTGCTATCTAAAGTTATATTTATTTTTATAATAATTTAGCAAGGCCTCCTTAGCTATCTATAAAATAATAGCTTTTTCCCGCCCTAGGGTTAGTTCTTTTCCCTCCTTATTATACTATATTATTTATAACTACTTTTATACTATCTAAGCCCTTTATTAAGCCTTTATAGACCCTTCCTATCTTTTAATACGTCTTTAAATATTATAAGCGCTAAGAGCCTTATTAACTAGCTCCTTACTAAGTAAAGCCCTACTAAGGCTAAGCTTAGTAGTAGTAACTACTAGTATAACTAGGCGAGTAGTAGCAAACCTTGCCTTTGCTGCACGCTTTAGCTCCCTAAGAATGCCTAGGTTATCTACGCCTATTAATATAATAATAATTATATATATATAGGTTATACTAGGTTTATAATATTAAGTGCTATAGGGTGAGTTTAGCGATTATTTGGGGAAGGTATAGGCTAACTTTTCCTATCTCTAGATTCCTATTTATCTTATTAATACTACTTATTTCTATTAGAATTAGGTTAAGTATTATATCTATATAATTACTACTAGCTAGTATTAGTTGCGCGAGATCTTCTATATCTTTATAGCTATAGCGCAGGGGCAGAAGCTTCTCTAATACCTCTATAACTAGTTAGTAAACCCCGCTAGTCTTAAGCCTAGTTCTAAGAACTATAAGAACTAACTTCTCGCTATAGGTATCGAGGAGAGTATAGCTTCGTATACCTAGGCGTATCTATAGGTTTCGCTTAAGGTAGGTTTCACCTTATAGTTAGTCTTACCCTTTTATTAATCTAATATATATTTATAAGCAGCTTCCTAAACTAAGGATAAGGTTTTAGTTAAGGAAATTATAGTATAGCTTAATAATACTCTCCCCACTTATTTATATAATAAGACTTATATCTTTAAGTAGGCTAACTTTCTTATAAGCTTACTAATATCCTAATAATATAGCTTTTAAAGAGTAATACCTATATATCCACGCTTCCTTTATAGGAGGTTTTAAAGGTTTAAGGTTCCTATATACTTCATGATGCTTATTACTAAGCTCCTGTTACTATCTTTGAGGTTATTAGTAGTAGGCCCACGCCTCGACCTAATTCTTATAAGAAGGCTAGTAATATCTTAGTAATAGCTTAGTAATACTAGGTTTATAGTAGCGAGGAGGATAAGTCCTTAGCTATAGCCGATAGCGACTCTAATAATACTATAGAGAGCGATAGTTAGGGTAGTAATAGCAGTACTACTAGTAATAGCTTAGAGGAAGAGACCGAGGATAATAATAATAATAACGAGGATAATAATAATAAAGAGGGTAACAGTGATAATAATAAGTAGTAGTGCCGGCGGAACCTTAGCGAATATATAGTAGGATTCTATAGTAATATAAGGTTAGATACCTATAGGGTTTATATTAATTTTATAGGGCGGGATTTCACTTAGCGTTTTAGCTATCTTATAGTTAATTAACTTTTCTTATTATTCTATACTACTTATTATCCTACTTATAATATAACTTATGCCACTATTTCTTAAATCTAGGGAGGATTTGCAAAGCGTTTGCTAAGTGTTCTTCATGCTTCTAGGTATTATACTCTACTAGCTAGCCTTTCTATTTAACTAAATATAAGGGGCCCGTTAGCGCTTCCCTCTATAATATAATATCTTTAACTTCCTATTCCTCAGGGTCTTCTTCAAGGTCTAGGAGCTACCCCTTAGTAAGCTTTTAGCTATACTATAGCTTAAGTAGAGCAATAGAGAAGATATTATATACTCTGCTATACTTCTCTAGGAGTTATACTCTATAGGTATTAGAGCTTATAACTTGTATAACTAGTATAGGAATAAATCTTAGGGTAAGTTTTTACTAACTCTTTGCAAAATAGAAGTTCTTTATTAAGAGTCTTATAATATCTCTAATATTATATAATTATACTTTTATTCTAATCTTTGCATTCTTAGCTTATACCTCTATTAGCTTCTTAAGCCTTTGATTAACCCCTTAGGTCCTAATCTTAATATTTAGTAAGTATTAATTAACTATTTAGGGGTAATATCCTATAAGGGCCTCAAATAGGGATATACTAATAGTAGTATATTTGATGTTATTATATGAAAATTTATCTTTAATTAATTGCATTGCCTATTAGTTATATAAGCCTTTGCTAAACTTTATAAGATATATAGTTAAGATTTAGTATATTCTTTTAGTCTAGCTATCTATCTGCAGATGCTATGCAGAAGAGATATGCCCTTTTATATCTTAGGCCTTAGTCTAGTCTCGCTAGAACTAACTAGTAATTAGCTTATCTTAGTTAATAATGATAGCCTTAGGCATGCTATATTAGCACTTACTCTCTTGATATAGGATCCTCGCTAAACCTATAGTATCTAGTTACTTAGTTATTACTACTAGTATAGTAACCCTAGCTCCCCCTGAGTCCTCTAGCCTATTGCTATTCTCTCGTGGAGCAGTCGGCATAATACCTATATATGCTTTTATGCTAGTAATAGCGCTAATATATATACTTATATATAGTAGCTTATTAGTACCTATTATAAGGTAGTGCTAACTTAAGGGTAAGGATCCCTTAACCTTAGAGCTAGCCCTCTAATAAGGTTCTTATATGCTTCGCTAGATAGCTTAGATATAAGTTCTTATAATAGCTATAGTTCCTTTAAGCTTAGTAATATGCTAGCAATCTATTGCTAAGAGCAAGCTAATAAGCCTAAGTTTCTTTCTAAGGGTAAGAAGTATATTATCTACCTAAGTATCCTCTATTATATAATTAGGGCTCTATAACAGTCTATCTACTAGATTAATAACCCTAAACCTATACTAGATTTTAAAGTTAAATACTAATAAGTAGTAAACCTATTGCGCAAGTCTTCTATAAATATCCCGCATAAGTATAATAAGTACTCCTTTTAGCGCTATATAGTCTATAAGTACTATAAATTTCTCAGGGAGTCCTTATAAGTATTACGCCTAGTATTCTGAACTTTCTATAATAGCAAGGAGTTCCTATTGCCCTATAGTCTAGCGCCTCTCTATATCTAAGAGCTTCCTTAACTAGAAGGCTACTAGGTACTAAACTATACTATGCTTCTATAAGAGCATGCTAGATACTACCTAAGTAGATATATTAGACTTAACCCTAGTTTCTAGCGCTAGGTTATAATATCTTAGTATTAGGGCTTTAGCAAATACTCTCTAAAGTATCTTAAATAGGGTCTATATCTCCCCTATATAAGCGAAGGCTTCTAACTTCGTGCTATCCTAGCTTCCCTTAAGCATACTATTAATAGGGGTTATAATATAAGAATATCTTATAATAAACCTATAATAGAAGTTATAAAAGCTAAGAAATACTTAGATATCTCTAAAAGACTTTAGTACTAGCTATTTAGTAACTACTCGGACTCTATCTAGGTCTATCCCAATGCTATCTTAGGTAAGATAGGACCCTAGAAAATCCACTTCTATCTAGTAGAAGTTATACTTCTTTAGGTTTATAAATAGCTTAGTATCCCTTAGGTAGCATAGGATAGTATAGAGGTCCTTAGTATGCTATTCCCTTATATCTAAGTAGATTAGAATATTATTTAGGTATATAATCTAGCAAGTATCTAAAAGGTTAGTAAGTACTTAGTAAATATATGCCTGAAAGGTTGCTAGGGTATTTATAAGCCTAAATAGCATTATAGTATACTTAAAGTACTTATATCGCGTTCTAAACGCTATTTTCTACCTATCTGCTTTATTAAATATAATTTAGTAGTATGCTTTGCTTAAGTTAATCTTAGAAATAAACTTTGCTCTAGTAAGTATATCTAGAAGCTTGCTAATTAGTAGTAGAGGATAATAGCTTTTTACTATAATCTTATTTAGTCCTCTATAGTCTATATATAGTTATAGGCTTCTATCCTTCTTAGGTATAAATAGCACTAGAGCTCCTATAGACCTAGTTAAGCAGTATATATAGCCTGCTGCCTCTATATCCTAAATATACTTAGCAAGTATTTATAACCACTCTACTAATATAGGGTATATTAGTTTATATAGGGGTTCCTTACTAGGTTTTATTATAATATAGTATACTACTCCCTTTATCCTTAGAACACTCTTTATATTCTCCTTATTAAAAATGTTAGTAAAGTCTTAAAGTTCACTAGGAATCTTCTTCTCCTGCTTATTATCTAGCGAATCTTTGCCTAAGGTCTTTATATCCTTTTTATTAGAGCTTATAGCACCTATTAGATATATAATATAAGCTTATTAGCTATTCTCTATAATCTCTTAGATAATTACCTCTAGGTTAGGAAGCAAGAGGAGTTTATATAATCAAGTATATATATAGGTATATATATAGATACCTTCCTATCCTATTAAGTTATTAGATAAAAGGATATCTCCTGCTCCTTTAGGGTGAGGGCTTATAATAAAAGCCTAGTAAACCTTCTATAAGTAACCCTAACTATTTCTAAAGAATAATATAAGCTAGTGGGCCTTACTTATAGGCATAGGCCTTCACTAGAAATCTACTAATTCAGGGGCTATAATACTAGTAGCCTCCTTTACTTAGAGCCTCTTAATAAGATCTTCTTATATAATATCTACTATTATATAGGTATTTATATTAACCCCTAGTTTAACTTCGCTAGATATCTAGAGCGCTAATACCTATCCCTTAATAGTTTATCCAATTAGAACTAAGGTGATTTCTAGTATAATACCCCTTGGGGTTATATCTATGCCTACTCGTTTTCTAAGTCTTTAGTATTAGTTACGCTAAGTATTATAATTATGCTTATCCCTTACTATCTTAGGTTCAGGTTCTAGTTATTACTTATTAGCTATATATAGGGTTTAGTATAGTTAGGGGAGATATAGCTATACTTCTTATAGTTATAGCATTAGGTTCCCTAGGAGTTAGAGGATATACCACTAGCGATAGGTATTGCGCAGGCATCTGTTAAGTAGTTATTCTAAGATAGGGTCTCTAGGTAGCAATCCCTTAAGTCTATTAACCTCAGAGCACTGCTTACTACAGTACTACAATACTACAGACTACATGTAGTTGTAGTATGTAGTATACTACAAAGAAAAAGTCTATACTACAACTACACTACATACTACATAACTACATACCAAAAGAACTAAATTAGTAGTTGGGGGAGATGTAAAGTATATACTGAATTTAATATTATTTTATTTAAAGATTTATTTACTAATATTTGTTATTATTAGAGCTTAAAGCCTTTATATCCTTATGCTCCTAGCTTTATTAGTGCTATAGAGAAAGGAACTAATAAATTAGCTAAATACTACCCTCCTGTAGTAAATATGGATACTTATAGGATTTATAAGCCTTATTTATTAGCTTTTATACTAGATCCTAGGTATAATTTAACTACTTTAGAAGATCCTAACTTTTTAAATGGGATTATTAGTGAAACTGTTATTACTACAGTTATAAGCGATTTAACTCAAGAATATAAAAGGTATTTATTTTTTAAATATATATTTATATATATTAAGTATATTTATATATAACTTACTACTAACTATTTAATTTAGTTTAAAACAAAAAGTTATAACTTCTTTACATCCTAAAGGAGGCTCTTATTATATTAAATCTATTAATAGGCATATTCCTTTAAGAAAGGATAACTCTTCTGAATCTGAAGATGATATAGAATCTAGTACTAATAGGTCTAGTAGTAGTAGATTAGTTATAGATTTATCTACTACTAGACCTAATAATCCTCCTTATAATAATCCACGCCCTAAACCTAAGCCTAAGCTTAATAGTGGACCTTTTCCTAAAATTAAGAAAGAAGAAACTAAAACATCTTAAGAAAATGAGATTATATATTATACTGATGTGTAGTAGAAGATGATAAGGTAAATACTTATGTAAATATCCTTTTATTATATTATTATTCTTATTATATAACTACTTACTAATATACTTTATAGATAGATCCTTTGGTTTGGTGGGAGGTAAATGAGTCTAAATATCCTATTTTAGCTATTTTAGCTAGAAAGTATTTAGCTATAGCTTCTACTTCTTCTGCAGTGGAGTGTAATTTTAACCAATCTGGTAATATTATTACTAAAAGACGTACTAGCTTAAAGGATAATACTAGGAAGCAGTTAGTACTACTAAAAGGCTGCAAAATTAATGTTATAGAAGATTTAGGTATTAAACCTAAAGGTTATAGTAATCTATTTAATATAGATATAGAAGAAGAAGAGCTATATATAGAAGTGTTAGAAGGAGATATAGAAGGAGTTATAAAAGGAGAAAATATAGAAGATGTTAATACTTCTATATTAGATTCTCAAGAAAACTTAGATTTACAAGAGGAGATTGAGTATAAACTAGATTGAATTAGATAGAAAATATTAATTATAGTCACTCTTTATGTTAGGTTATTATTATATATTAAATATAATATGTATTAGTAAATACGTATATAAATAAGTATGTTCTTTATATTGTAGTAGTATATCTTGTAGTATTTGTAGTATACTACTACTACATGTAGTTTTAGTATGTAGTATACTACAAGTTAAATTTTAGTACTACAACTACACTACAACTACTTGTAGTGTAGTAGTTGTATATACTACAATTTGTAGTATTGTAGTATACTACGTAGTATGTAGTATACTACGTAGTACCTGTTAATGCTCTGATTATAGGTAGGCTTTACTTATAACTAAATAGTTAGCGTTAGTATTCATATAGAATATAATTAACGGTTTCTTATAATAGCCTCGGATAATAGTTTTTATATATATATATTAGCCTAAATATATAACTATATCATATTATAGCTTAGTAGGACTAAGAAGTATTGCGTTTAGCTAATGGGATAGAAGGGTGTAATACAAGAAGATACTATTAAAGTTAGTATATAGCTTAGTATTATAAAAGTATATTTTATAAGAGTAGATTCCTAGATCCTTACGGAGCGAATTCTAGATTAAACTAATGTTAAAAAAAGGGTACTTATCTTTATATCTAGGGATATACCCTAGCGGGCGTTTATAACAATAAGCGGATTAGGTAACTAGGTTAATATACTTAGGATTATTATTTTCTTATTCCTCTTAGTTATCTTTACTATTAGTACTAATTACTACATCTTCTTTATATAAGTCTAAATCCTTAATAGCCTTATTATACTAGATATAATTAAAGTTACTCTTATCTAATAGAGTATATATTTCCTCTTCTATTAGCTTAGCGTTAGTCCCTTTTAATATATATACAAAGGGATAACTGGGCGATTGAGGATACTAAACATATTAACCGGGCTAGTTATATAATCATTTATATTATACGAATAAGAGGTGATATATTAGGTTATAAATTAATATCTAACTAGGAGGCTCCGCGCGTAGGCGCGCGGGAGCGGTCTATATATGCAGTTACGTAGTAACTATTAGCAGTATATAGGATATAGCTATAGTATAGTAACAATATAGGCCTTCGTTATTATTTAAACTAAATATCCTATAAGGGGAACTTAATAGGGGTTTAGTAGTAATATTAGTAGCTTGCTTTATAGGCCTTAATAATAGGCTAGATTTAGTTTCTTTTAGGTTAATATAGTGTAGATAATAAGTAGTAGTATTATAGCTTGTTCTAGAGGCCTTTCTTATCGATAAGCCCGTTAAGGTAGTTCCTAAGTAAGTTATTTTTATAAATAGTTAAATTAGTGCTTGCTAAAATCCTTTAGTAACTATTTAATATTAACTAGAGATTATCTTCTATAAGCTTATGATAAACTTTTTATAGCTTATCTTACTAGTTAGCTAAGGAATATTAATAACTAGTTCTATATATATCTCATTTGATATAATGGTTAATACCTTACTCTCTTTAGTATCTTTATAAAGTTAAATAACCTTAGTTATTTAGTATTAAATATTATGTTATTTATATATATTATATAGAGTTAATCTCTCTTTTATTCAACGTGCTTTAGCAATTTTATATAGTAAAAGAAAAACTTAAGTAATACATCTTTTTAATAATATAATATATAATTAGGGTCCTTAAGCTCTACCTTCTCTTCTAATATTAGGTTAGCGTAGTACTAGTCCAAGGCGTGCCTTAATAGGGTTTAGTAGCGGTTAAGGGTAGCTATAGCTAGGTTCCTATTATTCGACTTAATATAGCTATAAATAGTATTAATAAAATAGTATATATTTTAGTAGATAGTTTTTCAATTGCTATTAATATATATATTATTAACTTTGTTATTATATAAAGGGGGATTAAATAACCCAATTATATTAGTCTTAAAATAGGGGGTGCTATATCAAGGTTTAATAGCTAGCGTGCTAGCTATTATATATACTAACTCTTTTTTATCTAAGGAGAGAAGGAATAAGAGAAAGGTATAGCTAACTAAGAACTTATTAGGGTTAGCTATTAGCTTAATAATATCTCTTAGTCTAGTTAGAGGCTAATAGTAATAGTTATCTTAGCTATTATTACTATTATAGCTAGGGCTACCTCCTCTGCTATATTAGCTATTAGGGCTATTATTATTACCTCTATTACTAGGGTTACTAGGCGGTATGGGTAGTAGTAGCGGAGTATTCTCCTTAGGTTTAATATCCTAATCGTATCTCTTGCTTTTATTAAAGTTAGATAGTTTAGCCTTAAGTTCTTATAGGCTTATATTATTAAAATACTTACCCTAGCTATAAACGCTAGGGTAGCTCTAGGAGTTACTTAGCTTAGGTATAAACGGATTACTTTATTCCTTCTCTTAGTTTAGGAATAATATAATTAATATATCTAGACTTTCCATAAATAATATATAGAATATATTTAGATTTAGCTCTAGCGTTAATATAGTAGTAATATCTTTTAATATAGGATTAAGAGGTAGGGGTTATAGTATATTTATCAAACCTCGTTTAAACTCATAATACTCCTCTAGAGTTAATAGAAATCCTAAAAAGGCTTTAGGAATTATTATTATATTAGGTTCAGATATAGGTTTTAAGATATCTAGATTCTCTATAGCTTTAGCTCTTAGGGTCTTGTAGTCTCCTCTCTCTTTATCCTTTTTACAAGGGAGGGTTAGGTCTAGTATCTAGCTTTATTTAGTCTCTATTTTAATATATTAATCGTAGCGAGGGAGGTTAAGGTAATATTATTATTTAATAGTATTAGCGAATAGTTATAGGTTGATTATATATACCCTTAGGACCTTATCTTAAATATATTAAGCGATACTTCTCTATATAGTAGTAACTTTTAAATATATCTATAGTAGCTAGCTAAATATTATTTAAAGTTCTTATAAGTAATAGCTATAATACTTACGTTTATAGCTAACTTAAGAAGAGTATATTTAGTTAGGGTAAGGAGCGTATAGAACTTATTAGGATATAACTTAAGCGCTATTATAAAGTTCATAACTATTAAATAGTTAAGAAGTTCTAGGAGGCTAGACCTAAGACCTTTTTTAACCTTATAATTAGAAAGTAGCTTATAGGGTATTATAATCTTTAAGATTTAATATCTCTTAGATATATCTCCTAGTTAATGGAAGTAGTAAAGAGTTAATATTTCTTACTAATATTTCCCAGTTAAGGGAAAGGGGAGTTTAAAAGCCCTTTTAATAATATATAATACCTATAGGTATTAATACTAACATACTACTTTATATAAACTTAATAGGGTCAGCTATTATTATATAGTTAAGTATTTTGCTTAATTATAAGGGATATCCTTACTTATAAGAGGATATAGCTAACTATTAGTGTCGTGCTACTAATTAAGATAGTCTATGTAATAAGCGAAACATATAGGTATAAAATCTATACTTTAGAAGGTTTTCTCTTTAAAGGCGATAAGCCCTTTTAAGGAGGCTTATTGCGTTTAGGTATATCTAATACTTTAATCGCATTAAGCGCCCTTAAGCGGGATAACTACGCTAATGGCGGTTAGTATTAATTAGGAACTAAGTAATATAAATATTTATAGATCTAATTTAGAAAGAAACCTAGCGAAACTCTTTTAATGCTAGGGAATAAAGAGTATAATAATTATATACCTAAGGAGGAGGAGAATAAGAAACTAATAATACCTAGGGAAGGTAATTAGAGTAAAGAGGGGGATTCATTATAATTAATAATATAATTAAAGTAATACTTAAAGGATTTAGAGAAAGTAATTAAGGTATTAAAAGCTAAATAACTAGGGAGCGCTACCTATAGCTAGCTCTAAGGAGAATACCTCTATTAGTAAGGTTATACTATATATAGAATAAGTCTGATTAGTAACACTATATATTCTATTCTCTATACTAGGGAGCACTAGCTATAAGCTCTTCTAATAGGATATTAACTAGAATATCTAGTATTTAATTTAAGTAAATAGTATAGTAATCTCCTTATAGAGTAGTTACGTCTTAATAAAGTGTCTTTTATATACCTCCCGCTCTTATTAGAGGTATATATACTAAGATAAATAATAAGGGATAGGAGGTAAGTATACTATAGTCTATACTAATAAGTAGCTTCTTAATCCTATAGCTTATATACTACTTAAAGTCTATAGATGCCTTATAAAGAACATAAGTAAGTAGGTTCTTTATAGCTTAAAGGTAGTCCTTAATAATAAGGGCTAGCTTATATACTACTTAAAATCTATAGGTATTTTATAAAGAAGATAATTAAGGAGAGCCTCTAAAGCTTAAAAGTAATCCTTAATAATAATAGCCGTATAATATATTTTAAAGTTTTATTTACTAAATCTAGTTATAGCTAACTCTATTTAACCTTAATAAGGATATAAATATAGTAGTAGATACTTATTATGTACTTGAAGAACTATATCCTCTTATTAGGATTTATGATAGGGATAGTTACTACATAAGTAAGTAATATAATAGTTCCTTATATAATACTCTCTTCTTAATACGTAGTCTTTTATATACCTCTTGCTCTTATTAGAGCCATCAATACTAAGAGAGATAAAGAGGGATAAGAGGTAAGTATACTATAAGTAATACTAAAAAGTAGCTTTTTATTTTTATAGCTTATATACTACTTAGAATCTATAAGTGCTTTATAAAGAATTAGCGCTAGCGAGCTATATCTACTTAAGCTATATATCTCTAGAGATAACTTTAAGGTCTAACCTAATAATAATAGCTAGCTTATATATTATTTAAAATCTATAGGTACCTTATAAAGAAAATAAGTAAGGAAGTTCTATAAAGGTTAAGAGTAATCCTTAATATTGAGGACTTTACGCTAAATTCTAAGGTTTTATTTACTAAAGTCTAGTTATAGCTTACTCTATCTAACCTTAATTAAGGCGTAAATATACTAGTAAGTGCCTATTCCTAGTAGCTACTAGCTAGAGCCTTACTATATATATAGGGGCTACCAATAAGGGCTAATAAGAGCTAATAAGAGTTTATAAAGTAAAAAGGGCTATATAGACCTATATCTATCTAGACTTAGGATAGATTAGCTTAAGCCTTGAAAGACTAATTAGATTTAAGCTTTTAATGTATTGGGGTTTAATAGTAATAAGAGAGTTTTTTCTCTTAGGTGGGCCTAGCTTCGTAAAAGGTAAAGATTAACCTTTCTAACGGAAGCTATAACTAGTTATTAAGACTCTTAAAATATTAAAGGGGAAAGAGAAGAGGTATATTAAGATAGAGGACCCGAGGGACTTATAATAGTTCTTTTATATAAATAGTTTTAAGTAATAATTTATAAACCTATTTATATGTATTCTTTCTTATATCTCTTATTTTAAAAGTTTAAGATTCTAGGAATAATATTCCTAAACCTTAGGGATAAGGGTAAGAGATAGTATTAGTAACTCCCTACTTATTTAAATACGACTCCTCGCTATTATTTAATATAATAATAATATAGCTACTAATAACTTTAATATCTATTAATACCTCCAATAAAATTATTAAGCCTAGGGATATATAAGACCCTTAACGTCTTAGTAATAATATTAAAAGCCCCTCTTATTAAATAAATAAGAGATTAATAACCTAAAGATAAGAGAGAAGAAGAAAAGGAGAAAGAGGGTATTAAAATGATAGTTATTAGCCCCTAGGGAGAATATTGATAAACCCCCTAGTAAGATAGTTTTATTTACTAATATTATATTAAAGTATAATTACTACTAGAGAGGAAAAGAAGGATATTTATAAAGGGGATCTTATTAATTTTATACTTAGATATATTTTAAATTTAGTTTTATAAACTTATCTATATATTATCCGTCTTAGTTTCTTATTATAACTTAACTAACTTGTTATTCCCTTTTCCTTTTTTTATCCTCCCCCTACTGTATATACATATACTTAGAAATCCTATTCTCTTTCCTTAATTTATAATATAAAGCCTTAAATAGTTTATAATTTCTATAAGGTTAAACTCTAGAGGTAGCTTTATTATAAAAGGGTTATAAGAATATATAAACCTAGCTTTAGGGTAATATTCCTAAGCTTATTAATAATCAAGATTATTTTAAAGAAGTAAGAAGTTAAACTTAGCAATAGCTATAACTATAATATATATTAGAATTAGGACTATAGAATCTCCTTAATATTATTAAACCCTCTACTCCTCCTTACGTTTTTATTATACTTAATTCTATATCTATAATACTTATAAATACTTAGATTATTATATAAGTAACTCTCTTAAGTATTATAGAAGAGGTAGTTAGTATAAGAAGTGCTTAATATAGGGATATACTTAAAGTATAGTTTATAGATATAAATACTAGTTATAGGGTTCCTAATAGTATGAGCCTATTCTTTATAATAGGTATAAGGTATTATGGTATAACTACCTTAGGATTAGATAAATAAGCTATATATAGCTATTGTATATTAAAGGACCTTTATCTCCTACGATCTAGTAAGGAAGGTAGTAGAAATATAGATAAAGTCTTAATAGAAGTCTCTAGATCTCTTAGTTACGCTAAATATTTATTTCAAGTCCTATTTACTAAGGTTAGCCTTTTAGAAGGCTAACCTTATTACTTTAGTAGTCTTATTCGAAAATATCTATAATATAAAAGCTACCTCTAAGTTTTTATTACTAGTCATATTAAATAAATACTAGGGATATTAAGTTAAAGCTAAGTAAGGCTTATAGCTACCTAAGAATTATATTTATTAGCTAGAAACTAGGAAAATAATAATAAAGAAGAAATGATAGAAATAATAGAATATAAAGTAGAGGAAGGACTATATATAACTATAATACTAAAGCAAATAAATAGCTGTTCTAATAGAATATTAATTATAATATCTAGTAGTTAATATAAGTAAATAATATAGTAATTCCCTCCTATAGTAATCTCCTCTTAATATATAGTCTTTTATATACCTCACACTCGTATTAGAGGTATATATACTAATAGAGATAATAATAGATAAGAGGTAAGTATACTATAAGCTATATTAATAAGTAGCTTTTTATTTTTACAGCTTATATACTACTTAAAATCTGTAGGTATTCTATAAAGAAGATAAATAAGGAGGTCTTTTATAGCTTAAAGGTAGTCCTTAATAATAAGAGCTAGCTGATATACTACTTAATATCTATAGGTGCCTTAATAAGGAGATAAATAAGTAGGTCCTATAAAGCTTAAAAGTAGTCCTTAATAATAAGGGCCTTCTTATTTATCTTCCTTATGAGGTACATATAGATTTTAAGTAGTATGTAAGCTATAAAAATAAAAGGCTATTTATTAATATAGCTTATAGTATACTTACTTCCTGTCTCTTATTATCTCTATTAGTATATATACCTCTAATTAGAGCAGGGGTTATATTAAAGACTATGTATTAAGAGAAGACTACTATATAAAGAGACTACTATACTATTTACCTATATTAAATACTAAATATTATGGTTAATATCCTATTAGAAGAGCTATATATTTCCTTTAGTACTATAGTTATATTCAGGTTTTACTCTACTTTAGGTTTTATTATTTTTATTATGTTATTTTCCCCCTCTAAACCCCTTTATACCTTTCCCTTATTATATATATTAAAGATATATTGTAAGTACCTATAGCTTATTTTACTTATTCTAGCCACTCTTTCTCTATAGACCTCTCCTTCCTATTCTATTGTTTTATATAATACTTAGGATTTAGTAATTAATTATATTATAAAGCTTACTAAAAAGATTATTTGTTTAGGCATATAATAGGCCTTTATATATATATATATATATTAAAGCTATAAGTAGTCTTAAAATATTCAAGTATAGAGCATAGAATATATAGTATTACTACTTAGACGTATTCTATATTTAGCGAAACCTTCCTAATAGAAGGTCTCTCCTTAGAGCTAGCTATAGCTAGCGCTCCTAAGTATATACGTAAAGAGTATATTATACATTAATATAATATAGAATAATAGAGTTAATATAATTAAGTATAATTAAAATTAAATATTCTTCTCTAGCCCTCTATGATATTATAAAGGGCTAGAGAGCTTATTTAAGGGGTACGTAATACCTCTGTATATTTCCTAACTCCTATAGACTTCCCTAACCTAGCTTACTAAACCCTTTTCCGTATAATATTATCCTAACTTATAAAATTAAGCGACTTAAAATACTTATCTAGACTATTAGGTATTAGGTTTCTCTATAGCTTCTAAGTAATAGAACGTCTGCTAAGTATTAAGCCTAAACTATTAATAGATACTAAGCCTGAATATATAGTGGAGTTCGCAGCAAAGCATAGGGTAGCGGAGCCGGAACTAAAATCGATAGACTATAATATACAATACGAGCCATAAGCCTCTTTAACTACTAAGAAAAAGAAGAGGAAAAAGAACAAACTTATAAGGAATCCTAAGCTAGCTCCTTTGAGAAGTATTGCTAAGCTTTAGCTATAACTAGTAAGTAAAACTATACTAGCTAATAACCTAAAGGCTAGCTAGCTAATTAAGCTAAAGAAGGAATAAAAGGAGAGAATATTAGGCTCACGATATAATAACAAGTTTATATACTATACAAGAGGTAGAAAGGCTGCTTTAGATGCTATTGATTTATATGCTAACTATTCGTAGATTGATTTGTACGCGAACTATCCGTAGATGCTAGGTTAACAGTCGACTGACCGATTGAATAGGACGCAATAATGTACCTGTTGCCAACTGGCGCTAGATGGGGGCAGATTTATTGAAGGTCTATCGTACGGGGTGCTCAGGCACATAGCTAAGCCTCGTCATCGAACCCCAGCCATTTCACACTTTCACACCTCCTGCCATTGATTTTGCCTCCTCTTTCAACGTTCCCTTACCTGCCTAAAGTCACTTTTTTGAAGATGAATTGCAGCGTCTGCGGGATATCGACGTGCGACCTTCACATAGTTTCATTTTTTACAGGTGGCCCAGGCTGAATAACCGTACATCGGTTGTTTGCTGGTATCTACAACGCCATTGATAATAGGAAAGTAACCACCTTGTGCCGTAATAATGCAGTCATTCTGAAAAGTGTCGCCATCAAATTGGCCATTAGTAGCAACGCACTGCAGGAAGGTTAGGAGTGTTCGTTCATTTCTGACGAGATAGAAACTTACTCGGCCCTTAGCCGAGTCGTAGCCTCCCTATAGTATAGTTGTAAGTGGTTTGTCAGAATTCCTATGAGAGATACTTACGATTTTGGCAATGTAAGGAATTTGGCAAACATTATATGTGAGCTGCCAGTCGTAATGCATTGTGTCTCCAGGGTGTTTCTGAACCCAGCAGTCGCATTCTGAGTGTTCGTTTGCGAGAACCTGTGCGAGGAATGGAATCAGAGCAGCAATTTGAAACTGCATTGTGAAAGTAGAGAGCAAGCGATATTGGTGAGCAATTGATATTAGTGATCGGCTGATGACGGTTTGACTACGCGCCACAGAATGATTGCTTCAAATATACAGGGCTTTGAGTATTGATTTATATACTCATCCTGAGAAGTTGATATGTAATCTATCTCAACCTTACACGATGAAGCTTTCCATATTTAAATTGTGTTATATTGTGTAATATTGTAGGCAATTTGTCTAATGCACCCCCGGGCCCCTACGAGAGATTTAGCGATCGCTTCTAACCTTGCTAAAAAGAGGATACTGCCTTTGGCTAGGATAAACCATCCAAAGCCTATCAAGTAATTGCAACTAGCATGATTTGACTTTTGTCTCTCGAATCCTAATGCCACGTGTACTCGCAGAGGATACATATACTGTCTTTAATTATCGTGAATGTCTTTTGCTCATAGGCTTGCTAACTACCCATAGGTACCTAGATAGGTAGTACCTAAAATTACCTATAGGTAGTTCTACTTTTATAACCTATAGGTTAATAAGCCTATAAGTAGTAGTACATATAAGTTAATACTATATAGTACTACCTATAAATAAAAATATCTTATAATTAGGTTTTAATAGAAATACTAGGGAGCGCTAGCTATAGCTAGCTCTAAGGAGAGACCTTCCGTTATAAGGTTTTACTATATATAGAACAAGTCTAATTAATAATACTATATTACTTATTCTCTATTTTAATATTCTAAGACTAATTATAGTTTTAATATATATGTAAGGGCCTAAAGATATTAGGTATTATATAAGGAACAGGATAGGAAATAGAGGTTTATAGAGAGAAAATAGCTAGGGTAGGTAGAATAGGCTATAGGAGCTTATAGTATATCTTTAATTATATAATAATAAGTAAAGGTATAAAGGGGTATAGGGGGGAAATAACCTAATACAAATAGTAAAACCTAAAGGAGAGAAAGAACTAGATATAACTCTTCTAGTAGGATATTGAGTATAATATATAGTATTTAATATCAGTAAATAGTATAGTAATCTCTTTTTATAGCACTCTCCTCTTAATATATAGTCTTTTATATACCTCTCGGTCTTATTAGAGCTATATATACTGAGAGAGATAAAGAGGGATAGGAGGTAAGTATATTATAAGCTATACTAAGAAATAGCGTTTTATTTTTATAGCTTATATATTACTTAGAATCTATAGGTATCTTATAAAGAGGTAGCGCTAGTAAACTATATCTAGTTAAGCTATATATCTCTAGTAATAGTTTTAAGCTATTTAAACCTATAGATCTAACTTAATAATAAGAGCTAGCTTATATACTACTTAAAATCTATAGGTATCTTATAAAGAAGATAAGTAAGTAGGTCTTAGAAAGCTTAAAGGTAGTCTTTAATAATAAGGGTATAAATATACTCATAAGTACTTATTATCTACTTAAAGAAATAGACTTTCTTATTAGGATATATAATAGGGATAGGTATTAGATAAGTAAATAGTATAATAAACTCTTCATATAATACTCTCCTCTTAATATATAGTCTTTTATATACCTCTTACTTTTATTAGAGCTATATATACTAAGAGAGATAAAAAGAAATAAGAGGTAAGTATATTATAGGTTATACTAATAAGTAGCTTCTTATTTTTATAACTTATATATTACTTAGAATCTATAGGTACTTCATACAGAAGTAGCGCTAATAAGCTACATTACTTAAACTATATATATCTAGCGATACCTTTAAGCTCTAACTTAATAATAAGAGCTAGTTTATATATTACTTAGAATCTATAAGTACTTTATAAAAAAGATAAGTAAAGAGGTCTTATAAAGCCTAAAGGTAATCCTTAATAATAAGAGCCTCGCGCTATATTCTAAGGTTTTATTTACTAAAGTCTAGTTATAGCTTATTAAATCTAACCTTAACTAAGGCGTAAATATATCAGTAAGTACCTACCCTTACTAGCTACTAGCTAGAGCCCTACTATATCTATAAGGGCTACTAATAAGAGGTAATAAGAGCTAATAGATAAAGAAGAGCTATATGGACCCTAGAAAAGAGCTATATAGACCTATAACTATCTAGACCTAGGCCAAGTTAGCTTAATCCACTAAAAGACTAATTACATTCGAGCTTTTAATATATAGTGGTTCGGTAGTAGTAAGAGAACTTTTTTTCTTAGGCAGGCCTAGCTTCCCAAAAGGTAAAGATTAGCCTTCCTAATAGAAGGCATTTAATTTAAATTATAGGCTATAGAGGCTCTCTATAGGATTAGCGAGTAATTCCTTATTAAGACATTAAGAGGTAAGAGATACTCTGATCTTTATATTATAGGACTTTATTAATATTAGTAAATATAAATCTCTATACGATTTATACTAAGTATATAACCTTATAAAATAAGGATATAGACTTAGTAAGGTAATTAATAAAAAGAATGGTTTTATAAATTACTAGATTAGTTTAGTTTACTTAGACTATTTTGAATAACTACTATAATAATTACTTATTTCCTATTCCTAATATTACTATACAATCTTAAGTATAAATAAAGCTCTACTCTTTAGAGCGAAGGGTTAAGCTAATAGGCAAGCTCCTAAGCTATCTTACTAACTTATAGCTAGTTATAGGGGGTATTATTCTATATAAGCTTAAGCTTAAGGAAGAAGGGGATTAGGTATAGAAAAATAGAGAATAAACTATCTATTTTAAACAGGAAGTTAACTACTTAATTAAAAGTAATAAAGTTATCCGAAAGCTAGAATAAACGTATAAGCTCCTAAATACCTCTCTTAACTACCTAATTAGTAATAGTAATAAATCTAGCTTTAACTAATGGCTTAAAGGTAGAGCTATAGTAGCGCTTAGCTATGGTAGATAATATATTATATATCTTAAGGGTAAGATAGTATACTAAAGTAAAGTTATAATTTTAAATAGTATAATAATAAGAGATTACTATAATAATATATTACTTATATCTTAATCTTCTTAATACGTTTTACTTTATAAGACTCTTATTATCTCTTATTAGCTCTTATTAGTATAACCTATAACATACTTACCTCTTATTTCTTTTCATCTCTCTTAGTATATATAGCTCTAATAAAAGTAAGAGGTATATAAAAGACTATATATTAAGAGGAGAGTATTATATAAAGAGTTTATTATACTATTTACTTATCTAATACCTATCCCTATTATATATCTACATATGAAAGTCTATTTCTTTAAGTAGATAATAAGTACTTATTAGTATATTTATACCCTTATTATTATTAAATAGAGTTAGCTATAAGTAAGCTTAGTAAATAAAACCTTAGAATATAATATAAGGCCCTTATTATTAAAGACTACTTTTAGGCTTTCTAAGACCTACTTACTTGTCTTCTTTATAAGATACCTATAGATTCTAAGTAGTATATAAGCTGTAAAAATAAAAGGCTACTTATTAATATAGCCTATAGTATATTTACCTCCTATCATATATTATCTCTATTAGTTTATATACCTCTAATAAGAGTAAGAGCTAGTAGTTAGTAAGAATAGGTACGTACTAGTATATTTATACCCTTATTAAGGTTAAATAGAGTTAGCTATAACTAGACTTAATAAATAAAACTTCAAAATATAATATTAGGTAGTTATTAAGGACTACTTTCAATCTTTATAAGGACCTCCTTATTTATCTTTTTTATAAGGCACATATAGATTTTGAGTAGTATATAAGCTATAAAAATAAATAGCTACTCCTTAGTATCGCCTATAATATACTTACCTCTTATCCTTTATTATTTATCTACGTATATATAGCCCTAATCAGAGTAGGAGGTATATAAAAGATTATATATTAAGAGGAGACTACTATATAAAGAGATTACTATACTATTCGCTTATCTGGTAATTATCCCTATTATAAATCCTAATAAGAAGATACATTTCTTTGAGTATGTAATTAGTACTTACTAGTATATTTATACCCTTATTAAAGTTAAATAGAGTTAGCTATAACTAGACCTAGTAAATAAAACCTTAAAGTATAGCACAAGGCTATTATTATTAAAAACTACTCTTAAGCCTTATAAGATCTACTTCCTTATCGTCTTTATAAAAATACCTATAGATTCTAACTAATATATAAGCTAGCTCTTATTATTACGGACTACCTTTAAGCTATAAAGGACCTACTTACTTATCTTCTCTATGAGGTATCTATAGATTTTAAGTAGTATATAAGCTATAAAAATAAAAAGCTACTTATTATTATAGCCTATAGTATACTTAACTCTTATTCCTTATTATCTCTATTAGTATATATACCTCTGATAAGAGTAAGAGGTATATAAAAGACTATATATCAAGAGGAAACTACTATATAAGGAGACTATTATACTATTTACTTATATTAAATACTAGATATTATAGGAAGAGCTACTTATTTCGTTTAGTATTATAACTATATTTAATCCTTGCTCTATTTTATAGTATATTATTTTTACTATATTATCCTCCCTCTCTATACCTCTTAGTACTTTTACTTAATAATATATATTAAAGACGCGCTATACGTATATATAGCTATTCTACCTACTCCAGCTAGCTTTTCTCTCTAAACCTATCTTTCTTATTTTATTCCTTTATATAATACTTAGTATTTGGTAATTAACTATATTATAAAGCTTAATAAAAAGTTACTAAATAGATAATAAGCCCTTATATATACCTTAAAGCTATAATCAGTCTTAGAATATTAGAATATAGAGAATAAAATATATAATATTACTAATTAGCCTTATTCTATATATAGTATAACCTTACTAATACAAGGTCTCTCCTTAGAGCTAGCTATAGCTAGCGCTCCCTAGTATAATATACTTACTATTTAGGCTAATTACTATAGAATATAGCTATAGTCTCTAATAAAAAATAAAAATTACCTATAGGTACCTTACCTATAGGCTACCTAAACCTATAAGTATAGTATTATACTATACCTATAGGCTTAATTACTTAAACCTACTTAACCTATAGGTACCTACGGGTAACTACTACTAACTATAGGTACTACCTATAACTACCTACCTATTTAGCAGGTACCTATAGGACCTGCGGGCCGGGTAGTTGCTAACCCTATTTGCTTATACGTCTTGTCTAGGTTCGGGGACGTTTCTTTAAAATGCCGAGTCCTCAGGCATCTTGTATGGTCAGCAGGATAATTGTGTCAATTACAAGCAGACACTAGATGAAGGAAGAAACTCTAATATAGTTATCTAAAGGCTATTGACTTCTGGGATTGACTGCTGGGATAAGTGCTGCATTTTCACGGCGCTTTTAGTAACCACAATCTCATACTGTTTAGTAATCCATATGTATGCTCAGTTCGTTCACAAGTATAGGATCGAGTTAAGCTTCGAGTATGGAACAGCCCTCGCACTCTAAATTAGAGCCTGGCTTAAGCCTCTATCTCAGCCATATAGTTAGCTACTAGTCAAACTCGCATTAAGTGTAATAAAAACAGGATGCGCGAAGCAAGATATCCTGTAATAAGCTATTGCTTAGTAGTAAATTAAATCCCCGACCTAAACTTTCTTCTAGTGCCTTTTTTACTACCTATATTTACCTATATAGGGGTAATTACACTTTATTATATTAGTTAACCTATATTATGTACTCCACTACATATAATATACTTTTTAGATACCTAGAAAGCTACTCCTATCTTCCATTACTCTATATTTACAAAAAGTATTATTAACCTTTATAGCCTCATAGTAGAGGTTCTAACAACCTTAGCAGTCGATATATAAGAGTATATAAGGTACATAACAGCGAAGTTAATCCAGCAAATCCCTAACCTAACATTTAACAGATCAATCAAATGGAAAGTCTATAAACATTATTAGTTCAACTCTCGTATCACCTCGTTTATAATATTATCTAGTTTAATAGCCTTTTTAACTAAATAGTACGACTCACTCAGCTGGGTTATGCGAGCGTGCGGCTTACTTGGCTTAGTATAGCCAGAACTCGCAAGATTCCTACTAGTAAGTAGTAATAAACTATTAATTTTAGAAAGTTCTGGTTAGTGTTTATATAATTACGCAACATCCGAGCCCCAGTAGTTCCCCCCCATAGGATATATGTGTAAAGGTCCTAGTCGTCACCGCTCAGTACATTACCTTTCTTTGGCTCGATAAATTATTCTTCATCGTTGTTCTATCAACGCCGTCTATTACGATCAGTACAGTTGGTCCCTGTACGGCGTAGCTATATAGTGCAGAACAGATGATGATAATAATGGATTTGTCATTACCGAGGCTTTTGCTGTGTGCAACAGTTGGTTGCCCTGACCTGCTCCTAACACTGCGGACTAGCGACAGATACACCATCTCCATTTCACAACTAATTCCACTCTAAACCCCTCACATTAGGGAAACGTGGCGGTATGTTATTAACCCAAATATTTTCCTAGGTGCGTTCACTACTGAAACTAACATTTGACAAATCGCTAACCGGAATGATTTTAAAGCGTATGACATGTCTCCGCGGTCATGTGTTACTTTTGCAGTACTTACTCGAGACCTTGACAGCGCCTGCGCAGTTGATTAAATTCCTGGCAAATGTGATAACGAAGCCGTACTACGTAGTAGACCTCCGTTGTCATTGTCCCCTGTTCTGCACTATATAGTCACAAACCTACGGAGGTCGCGGTCAAAAGTATTCGTACATCAGGGGGGCCCTGCCGCCGTGCGAGTATAGGTGGGTTTTCGTGGTTTTGACTATAGGTGATCTTTTGCCTGATTTAGCAGCAACTTTAGTTATAAAAAACGAGGATACCCTAACTAAAAATTAGCTTATACTATTATTTTAGATCAAACTACTCTTTTTAATATAATTATAGAAAGGGGGGGGGGGGGGGGGGGACCCTACCTTATAAGAAGACGCTATTAATACTACTATGCAGTACTAGTATTCACGATGCTAGTGAAGTCGAGAGAATAGGATCTTAGCACCTATATAGGGATCCTAACCCTATAGGGGTTAGGCTAGGTATCGATTACCTAACTATATCGAGACTTCGAGAT